>CANXYC010556794.1:0-17037 GCA_948193065.1 Aleurites moluccanus | reverse complement strand
AATGGAAATGGAAGAGAGTGACTATGGATTTTATGATTGGATTGCTAAGGACTTCAAGGGGCCATGACTAAATATGGGTCATTGTGGATAGTTTAACCAAGTCAGCTCATTTCTTGCCAGTCAAGACGACTTATGCAGCTTCTCAGTATGCCCATATTTATGTTAATGAGATTGTCAAACTTCATGGAGTTCCAGTTTTAATTATCTCAAATAGAGGTACTCAGCTCACCTCGAGATTTTGGCAGAAATTGCAAGAATGTTTGGGTACACAGCTTGATTTTAGCACAGCTTTCCATCTGCAAATAGATGGGCAATCAGAGAGGACCATCCAAACTCTAGAGGACATGTTGAGAATGTGCATTCTAGACTTTGGAGGAAATTGGAATGCTCATTTGCCATTGATAGAGTTTGCCTATAACAACAGCTATCATTCCACGATTCAGATGTCTCCTTATGAAGCTTTGTATGGAAGGAAATGTCGTTCTCCCTTGTGTTGGGATGAGGTTGGAGAGAAGTATATCGAAGGACCGAAATTGATAAGATATACATCAAAAAAGGTTCCACTGATTCGAGAAAGATTGAAGACAGCTTTTAGCTGCCAAAAGAGCTATGCCGACCCACAGAGGAAAGATCTTCAGTTTTCCATCGGAGATCTTGTATTTCTAAAGATCTCTCCAATGAAAGGAGTTCTACAGTTTGGCAAGAGAAGCAAGTTGTCTCCACGATTTATTGGACCCTTTGAGATTTTGAGTAAGGTTGAAGAGCTTTCATACAAGTTAGCTTTGCCTACTAGCATGGATAGTGTACATCCAGTGTTTCACGTATCGATGCTTCGTAAGTATATGGCCGACCCTTCTTATGTGTTATAAGTACCGGAAGTGGATCTCCAATCAGATTTGATGTATGAAGAAATTTCAATTACAATTGTGGACCGAATGGTTAAAAAAACTAAGGAATAAAGATATATATTAATAGTTAAGGTCCTATGGAGAAATCAAGCCATGGAACAATGTACTTGGGAAAGTGAACAAAGCATGCAAGACAAGTATCCTTATCTATTTCAGGCATAAGGCAGGTTATTATAAATTTGAGGATGAATTTATTTAAGAGGAGAAGAATGTAATATCTGTCATTTATGGCTATTTTATTAATTGTATGTTTGTTGAATTAATTGAAGATATAAATATTTTGAGAAAATCTAGAAAATTTCTGGTTGCAGGGTAGATTTTGTGAGGCTGATTTATTGATTTAAAAGGAATAATTTGATAAAGTGTAAAACATAAAAGTTGTAGGTGTATATCTCATCTTTAATTTTGTAAAATAGTTCTATAAAATTCTATGTGTGTGAAGAGTTATGCCCCCTTGACTAGAACCTATCTGGTCCATTATTTTTGCAGGAATCTGAGTATGTTTGAATTTTTTGGGAATGATTGATGCTGAATGAGCCAAAAATGTAAACATGAGAAATTTATCTTTATGTGTTGTGGTATTGTATGTAAAATTTTAGGAGATTTGGATAAGTATAACTCAGTAGAGAGTGGAATTTCTCAGGCCTATTCGGATGAATTTTGAGCAGTAAGTCATGGTGAAATTTAAAGAGTCACCATAGTTTGTGTAGTTATCCTTTTGATTTGAAATTTGGATATGTTGGACCCCTGAGTGTCTATTTTAAGTGACAAAAAGAATAAGGAAGTTTGGATGTTTTTAGCTCATTTGCAAGCTGATTAAAATATAAGTTGTCGAAGAAGGGTTTCAGCTCGGTAGAGACTGGTATTTGCGAACCGGCAAATGCGAGGTGGTATTTGCGAGCCGGCAATGCGAGCAGGCGAAGTGGCGAGGTGAGGTGGTAATTTTCGAAGAGGATTTTGGCGAAGACGCATATGCGAGGTGGCATATGCGAAGTAGAGTTAGGCGAAGAGGCATATGTGAGGTGGAGTTAGGGGAGGCGAGTTTGGCGAAGAGGTATTGCCGAGGTGGCATATGCGAAGTGGAGTTAGGGGAGGCGAGTTTGGCGAAGAGGCATTGCCGAGGTGGCATATGCGAAGTGGAGTTTGGCGAAGAGGCATTGCCAAGGCAGCATATGCGAAGGGAAGTTCGCAAGGAGAGTTTGGCGAGGTAGCATATGTGAGGTGACATATGCCAATTGGACATGCAAAGTGGGATTGGCGAATTTGCTTTGCGAAGTGGCTTTGCCGAGGCAGATTGGCGAGTGGAAATTTTAGGGCAGTAGCCTATTTAACCAGTGCCAATAGCGATTTTTTTTTTCTTCTTTTTCTCTTCGTTCTTCTTCAGTTCTTCTCAAATTAGTTCCATTTATTTTCTAATGCATTAATACTCAAAATTAATGTATTAAATCTCTAGATTATCATATTTTAAGGCATCAATTTTTAGTTTCAAGCAGATTTTCTCAAGAAAATCAGTTTTGGAGAAATAAGGTAAATTTTTTTCAAATGTCATTTTCTTGTTAGATTAATAAATTCTGGTAGTTAGAATAGTTAATTATGGATATATAGAATTTATTTCAAGCATTTTGAGGTTATTAATAGTAATTAATGTGGGAGAAATCAGAATTTATAGACTGTCATGAATAGTAACATGAATAGTAATTTCAAAATTAAATTCAGATTTTCTTTAAGAGTTGAACTAAATTGATGTTGGGAATCAAAAATAGAAACTATAAGATGGTAAAATTTTAAGAAATCATATTTAGTATTATTGATTAAGGAAAACCCTAATTTTGAATATTTGGGGAAATTTCATAGGAGAAGAAAACCAAGGAAATTGAGGAGATTATTGTTGAGCAAACTATTAAAGAAAACTCAAGAGTAAATTGTGTAGAGGTGAGTATGAACATTGCATATATAATTTGCTTCTTTGAAATGAATTGTTCAAACCTTCCTAATGTTCACATACATGATATTGTATTATGCACCTATTAATTGAAATCTCTACGATGTTCTCAAATAAGTAATGATTTGTTCCATGTGATTACCTTATATGAATATAAATGGCTTGGTCATTCTTCCTTGGACCAAGTTCATATGAAACCATTTGCTAACTTGACTGAATTTATATTATATATTGATGGTTTAGTGACCAATATATTTCTTATGAGATTGAAACCATATGACCCTATGGATAGAACGCTCTTCGCAATGAGAGTAAATTCATTGGTCCATTGTGCACTTTGGGAACCTAGCTGATAGGGTTTTTATCAGTGTTCCACCTAGAAGGGACCATAAGCTCTAGGCGTATGCCTGGCCAAGCATGCGTTTGCGATAAAGTAGCAAAGACTACCGATGGGCTCTGTTGTGATAGGTAGCAAGGCTACTGATGCACTCTGTAGTTCTACCATGTAATTTGATAGTGTTATTCGATTGTGAGCACTTTTGTTCTTGTAAGCCTAACCATTTGATATCTTCTTACCCATGTTATATGGATTGACCTTTCCTTTGGATTGATGGATTTCTTTTTTTTTTTTTTTATTGCATGTTCATATCTTGTCGAGTTGAAGGCTCACTCCTCTTCTGTGGATTTCAGGTGATAGTGTGGCTCGTGAGGGAGCTAATTTAGAAGATAGAGCTTCTTAACTCATTCCTCTTGGAAGCTTTCATTGTAATCATTTTGATATATATGCATATATTTATTGAATTGTATTATGATACTATATGCATTGGGAGTGTACTCTAGAGCTCCGTAGTTGGATGTTGGGGATGATAATATTTTGATGACTAAATTATTATAAATGGGTTACCCTTGTTCTTTAGTGATGTGGGAAGTATCTTTTAATCGGTAAGGAACAACAGAAAATTCTTTAATGATAAACATATATGTATGAATGGTTCTTACTTAAAGCTGTGAAATGAATGTTTTAATGATAAAATATATATATGATGCAGATATGAAATGTGTATGAGATCCAGGATATGAGAGTTCTACGGGTTTATGGTGGTTTTAAGCCTACCCTTACCCTAGAACTGTCGCACCACTGTAGTCGGGGTGTGAAAGTGTATTATTTTATAAATTGATGAATTTAAAAAATATCAGCTATTTATTTAAAAAATTTATATTTTTTTACAAAATACTTTTTTTTTTAGTGTATTATTTTTAATCAATTTATAAAATATTAATTATTTTGCAAGTTAAAAAAAATAAGGTGTTAAGTGGTATAGATAATTACCAGGTAACACAGTGATTTCAAGAAAATTACCTAGTAAATTTTAAGAACCTGGTGATCTTAAAATAGATAAAAATCAAATTTTCAGAAGAAATCACCGGATGAGCAGGTGATTTTTGAAAATCACCTAGTAAATTATAGATATATAGTATTTTAAATTTTAAAAGTCACTTACATTTTCTCTCTCCTCAAAATATAACTATTTTTTATAAAAATTTTCACTTATTTATAAAATATTAGAATTTATAGGATATTACTTTGTAAATAAAGATATTTACAAAATATTGATATTTATAGGGTATTATTTTAATATAATTTTTGCAAATTATTGATTTCATTATTAAGCTAAAATTATGATGTTAATATTAAATTTTTATTAAGTAAATTTAACTTTAATTTCATATAAAAATTACAAAAAATTTAAGTCAATGAAAACTTTTAATTACTTAAAAAAGATTTTAAGGTCCCTATTATATTGCTTTTTTTTTTTTCTTAATTTTTTCTTTCATTTTTATGTGGATTAATTACTATATATATATGGCTATTTATATAATATATCTCAAATATATGGTAAAATTCAATCTAGGGGAGAGTAACATATGTATTTATGGTCAGTTAGTACCATTAGCTCTCAATTTAACATATTAAACACTTTTAGTCAAATTATTGGAAGATAAAAATTAACTATAATTTTAATCAAATTCTTTTAATAAATTACCCATTAAACTAAACTGATGGTATTTATAAATAATAAAACTTTCAAATAGTCTCAACTGGGTGTTCCGTTGAGAATTTGTTTATAATTTTTTTTTTTTCACTTTTTTATAAAATATTTTTGTTTTTAAGTGTAAACAATCAATTTTTTTTTTAAAAAAAAAAAATCAATTATTTTGCATGTTAAAAAAAAGAGACGTTAAGTGACAGAGATAATCACCGAGTAACATGGTGATTTCAAGAAAATTACCCGGTTAATTTTAAAAATCCGATGATATTAAGAGAAATAAAAACGAATTTTCAGAGACAATCACCAGGTGAGCCGGTGAATTTCAAAAATCACCTGGTATTTTTTTAACCAAGTGATTTTTCCCACCAGCTCAAAACATAATGATTTTTCATTTTTTATAAAATATTGGAGGTTATAGTGTATTATTTTATAAATGAAAGCATTTACAAAATATGACAATTTTTTACAAAAATTTTTATTAATTCATAAAATATTGGGATTTATAGTATATTATTTTATAAATGAAGGCATTTACAAAAATAAACCATTTTTTTGCTACTGCTTTAATGCAAAATTTGGAGGATTTATAGTCAACAGTCATGCAAGAATTGAAGTATCACCATGTTATTCTTTTGCTTTTGCTTAAAATCAAGTTTTGAGGGATTTATGTTGCACCGACCGTGCAAGAATTGAAGCATGACCATGCAACACTGTAAGCATGGCTATGCAATTTTTAAGAGCTATTTTTCCTTTCAATATAATAATATTATTTAATGACTATATATATGATCACCCTTAACTTATATTAGTTATTCAAAACATTTATAAAAAATTAACAAACTAAATCAACATGATGAAGAATCTATTTGTGTAATTAAAAAAGTGATGCCAACTCTTTTTTTAGTTGATAATATGAAAATAAAAAAATAAAAATCAACCAACCATTTTATTAGGTCATCAAAGCTGATAGAGTTAGGGTTGAATTTGTTAGGCCATCTTTTAATTGGTAAATACATTTCACAAATTTGTTTTGTAACTATTTTTTTTCGTATTTTATATTTACATTATTAACTATGAAATTCATTTAAACACACAATTTGATTAATTCGTACATAAAAATTTAATATTCATGAGATTAAGAATTTAAAATTCATTAGTTTTAACTGTTAACTATTAATTTAAGTAGATTCTTGTGTCAATAAATAGAACGAAACAGTTTCTGAAAAATAATGCAGTTACCATGCATAAGAGTGTCTTAGATCTCTGAGTCTCAATAAATTATATATAATGTTCACCCAAAAAAAAAGATGAGCTTTTTGTAATGTAAGTTATATAGAAAATATAGTGATATGCAAAATTAATATTATATCTGTCTATTAGTTAGATTTTCTCCTCATAATACATCAACAATGACATTGTTAGCTCTAATAAGAAATCAAACTTCATTCCTTGTGAATGTATGCAACTGTGAATGGATGGTCTAAATGCAACAAATGGCTAGTAATTGTAATTACAAGGACAAATAAATAATACATGACTATTGTTGAACTCCAAGAGAACAAATAAGATAAAAATAATAAGACACTCAATAGAAGGTTCAAAGACTTTGCAGTAGTTTGAATGTTTCATCAATATGTTTTTTAGGTTGGACTGGTTGTTGTAGATGAGTTGAACCACTCCCTTCTTGTTAAGAACATATGTATGTCTCCCAGTAAGTCTCCAAATAGGTCTCCTGCAATGACCCACTCTTTTCTCATTTTGTTTCCTTCATCAAACAACAATGTAAATGAAAGTCTATATTTTTTCACAAATGCCTACAACCAGTTAAGTTTTTCTATCAATTTCTAGTATGATTGATAGTGGATATGGTCTACTAGAGTAAAATATTCTTAGCCTATGCATGTTTTATAATTAAATCAAGAGAGCTTCATATATATTTTCTTAACAGAAAGAGAACTTTATATTTTACAAATGTTAATTATTTCACACAACATAAGCTTAAGACCAATTGTAGATCAATGTTGATAAGATTAAATCCATCATGTGGTATCAAAAGGCATAACATTAAGCCTGATGCTCAAATCAATGCAAATGTTAGCTTAATTGCACTATAACTTCTTATGACCTTTATTGTGATATAACAGTACCAATATAAAAGGAGATGTATGGCTGCATATATTGACAGATAATATATATCCATAAAAAATTTGGTTTTAACCAACCATTGATAATGAAGGTTTCTGAAAAGAACCAAAATGGAGAGTGAAATCCAATAAAGAATATAATTTTATTGTGTCAGTAATGAAAGAATAATTAGAAATTTTTTGGGTACCCAAATTAACTAACTTTAGCATAATTGGTGGACTTCACTATATATGACTTAAGGGAAGGTTAGGAGTTTAAGCATGGGTATAAACATTTTCAAACAAGAAAAGTAAAAAGATAGTTTTTAATATTACATATATATTCCAAGAAAAACAAAAGGAAGTTCATTTTGTTACCTTAAGTGATGATGGATCATCACCACTGATTCCAACAACCTCAGGCTCAGCTTTCTTGAACTTCTCATAAGAAGTTTTTCAATTTTCTTAAAAGTAAGGTGATAAAAAAATAGCATGCAAGTGACAAAAAAGGTAATTTCTGTCGGTTCAAAAATTTCTGGCAGCTGAATTAGTAATTTGTTAAACGAAATCACATTAAAAACTTGCAGCCTACATTATTAAACATCATGTGTTATCATTTATTGCTCTCAAAACAGCTACTACATGATGAGTTTTCTTCGAGATTTTTATTGTCTAGACCATTTTCCCCAATTACTTGTTATTTTTGTTTGAGAATTTCATGCTAACTTGCAGGAAGCTCACTACTTCTAAGCACCACAAAGTAACATTAACTTGACAATTTCAAGTATGATACTAGTGACTGAATTTCCTTGATCTGAATGGGACAAAAAAATTTATCACCTAATGAATTATAAAGGAGAAAAAATGAAAAAGAAAAGGACTTACAGTCAATATAGCTTTTCCAGTATTATCAAGCTTCAATGTTGGCCCTTTGATGTCATTTTCAAGAAAAAAAAAATATTTTCCTTTTATTGTTTCTGATGCAAGGGAAAATAAGTGGAGTTCTATGTCAATCCACTAAGAAAATATTTAAATATGGGTAGAAGTACATAATCATCCATTAGAGAGTGTTTTGTGTCATAAACTCAAGCATGCACACATGTTCAATTCTATAAATCATGAAAAGTAACTCGCTAGTTGGTAAACAACCTATAAATTCTAGCATAAACTATGCCAAAATTTACTTAGTTGAAGAGGAACGAGAGAATAACTCACGAGGAAAGGGGAAGAGAAACGAGAGAATAACTCACGAAGATAGGGATTCCAGCTCGTTAATAGTTATATACCACAATGGTGGATATGCATAAACTTTTTTCTCCTAGAATTAAGAAAAATAAGAATAGATATTAAAATAATTTCCTCGTACCCTCATACTTTACCTGCAGTAAGCATTTAAGAGAAAGAATAATGATAATATTTTTGCAAAAATATGTAGGCATTTGCAATTTTTTCTTTTCTTTGATTAAGTTTCACTCTGTCTTGGGTTTCTAGGTTCATTAATTTACACATACATATACACCCAAATAAAAAGAGAAACAGATTTGGGGCAGCATGTATTGACCCCATAAAAAATATTAATAAAGTCAATCTCAATAGATTTAGAGATAGAAATTTTGAAAAAACTTTGCCATTATATTCGTTGGATGACGTTGCTTCATTCCCATCATATTGCACATACTTTGGGCAATGGTGCAGGCCCCCTCTTCCACTTTCAGAGAACCAAATTCATATTGTTGATTGGGGGCTTTGGGCAGTGCACTAATACAAAAGTGCTAAACAATTGAATTATAAAATAAGTTATTCTTTCAAGGAAAAAAAAAAGGCAATCTAATAGGCAAAAATACTGATATCTTGTATTTGCATCCAAACTCAATAAGGTCACTCTTTTAAGCAAATGTGACGGAACATGAACAAACATATTTTTCAATTTCTTCTGCTGCCTCAATGATGCATCAATGAGTTTCTACAATGACAATATGAAAACTAGTTTAGGCAAAATTAATCAACTAAAATGAAACATTAATTGCATTAGCTTCAAATTTCTATCCATTTTATGCATTTCCTCAGCTAGTAAACAGAGGCATAATCCTCTGTCATTGTATTCATCTCCAACTCCAAACAACAAAACCAAAATCCATTTAAATCTCTAAATCCTAAACTAATTCACTTCCAAATCAAATTCAATTCGCATCCCATATATGAATTTGAACCAATATAATAAATTGATAACTTTTGATAAAAATATACAATTTTTAAATTTAGCAGATAAAAATTAAAATAGGATAAATAATTAATTAACATACCATGAATTAATCAAATTCACTTTTGTTCACCAACCAAGCCTTTGATAGAAAATTCAACAAAATTATAGAAGAAGAGTAAAATTTCTTTGTGAGGAAGAAAATAAAAGAGAATAATAATGAAACAGTTAACTCAAACAACAAAACCAAAATCATGAACTAAAAACCCTAACTAGGAAAAAAAAAGAAATTAAAACAAGATATATCTTATGTTAGTAAAATCACAATCACGGATGGCAACGGCCTCCGACAAAGCTAAGATTGAAAGATGCTTGAAATAGTGAGAAGAAAAAATGAAAATCTATAAAATCTGTTTCAGGAAAGAAAAATTGGAAGGAAAAGCCGCAAAAGAAGAAACAAAAATATCAAAATAATGAGAAAGAGAAGAGGAAAGAAAGATTAAAAAAAAAGACTTATCCAGCTGCAGAAATCGACCGATGCGAGAGGGAAAAATCAAGTGATGAAGAGATTTTGCCTCAGAAAGATAAATAAGGTGTGAAGAAATTTTGCGTGATGAAGAAATAAAATAGAAAAGGAATAAGAGTTTTAAGAAGGAAAACAGATTAACCGGATAAAAAAAAAAATTGTTATAACCAATTTAAAAATGACTATTTAAAATTCAAGTAAAATTTATTTGAGTTTTTCTCAAATAATTGTAGCACACATCTTGAATATTATATGATTAAACTGGTTTAGATAATAATCTGATGTAAGCACTCGTCGGACATAAACGGAACACTCTTGATTTTTTAGCAACCCTGTGCACATATGTGTTTAATTTCGTTTCAGACATTTGTTAAGTGTTGATTATTTCCGTGACAAGGAAGACTTTCTTTTTGTCACAAAAATATATTTGATCATATCTAACCAATAAAAAAAAAATATGAAACCACATGCATGCCAATGAATATGTGACAAATGTCTATGTCCATGATGATGTTTAGCTGACACCATAGATTTACTCTATGGAAAATATGATAACACGAATCTTTTTTGTAAGAGAAAAAAGTAAATAAAGTTTATATAACAACAATGAAACTAAATTTTAAATTATCATATTTTATATATAATATTAAGCAGTAAAAATTAAATTATAAATATTTTTAATTATTATTTATTATTTATTGTAAAAATAATTACGAATTATAAAAAGAAAAATTTGAATTTTTTTCTCAATTTTATATGTTAATTTTTTGCATAATGAAAGTAAATGTAAATATTTCTATACATATCTTTCACCATTAATTATCCATCACTGTTAATTGTGATAATGGATAGTTATGTCCAAAAAATAGAAAGAAGAAAGAAAAAGTGGACCACTATTTTAATGGAGTGGCCAACTCCATGTTAAGAAAAAAAAATAACGTACAGTCTCCCACTTGATCCACGTTTTCCATCATTTACTCTAGTGAGAAATAAGAACATATGAATCATGGCGATAGATAAAATTAAGTATTCTCTTTTATGTATTACAATGTTTTATAGTTCTCAATAAACTATCTATATAATTTAATGAATAAACCATATGTTTATTTTAGATTCTAACATTAAAAATGTTTTTCAAAGCAAATAAAATTAATATGTATATATAACTTAATGAGAAAACATCATATCAAAAGTTTTATTAAAATCATATCATTCTTATAACGAAAAACTACATTGATCCTTGAATTTATGTGGTGGCATGCACTTAGTCAAAAGATTAGCAATCATAAAATTAGTGTTGATGTTTTCAATATACACTGTTTTATCCTTAACATGTTCCTTTACGGTTATATAATTGATGTTGATGTGGTTACTTCGACTAATATTTTTTTTATTCTTAACCATAAAAACAACAACTAAATTATCACAATATAACTTAAATGGCCTAGAAATTGAATCCATAATTCTAAGTTCAGTAATGAAACTTTTTATCCATACACCATGTGAAGTTGCCTCGAAACAAGATACGAACGTAGCCTCCATAGTGCAAGTAGCAGTCAAAGTCTGATTTGAGCTTCTCCAAGATACAACTCCACCAGCTAGCATGAAATATATCATGATATGGATTTTCTTGAGTCAATGTAGCCGGTGTAATATGAATTAGAGTATCCAATTACCTCCAAATTATTTGTTTGTCTGTACATAAGCATGTAGTCCTTTGTGCCTTAAAGATATCTTAAGACCATCTTTACAGCTTTCCAATGATCTAAGCCTGGATTACTCTGATATCTTCCTAACATCCCAACTACAAATGCAATGTTAGGTCTAGTGCAAACTTGAGCATACATTAAGCTTCCAACAACTGAAGCATAAGGAATGTTTTTCATTTGTTCCCGCTCAAAATCATTTTTTGAATATTGGTCCAAATTGAACCTGTCACCTTTCACAATGGGAGCTACACTTGGTGGATAATTTTTCATCCAAAATCTCTCTAAAACCTTGTTGATATAGGTATCTTGAGATAGACTGAGAATGCCTTTAAATCTATCTCTCTGAATTTTTATGCCAATGACATAAGAGGCATCACCCATATCCTTCATATTAAAGTTTTTAGAGAGGAATTATTTCACCTCATATAGTAATCCTTTATCATTGATTCCAAGTAAAATATCATCTATATAAAGAACAAGGAAACAAATCTTGCTCCCACTAATCTTCCGGTATATACATTAATCCATAATGTTCTTCTCAAAACCAAATGAAGTGATAACATCATGAAACTTAAGATACTACTGACGGGAAGCTTGTTTCAATCCATATATAGATTTCTTAAGCTTGCAAACCAAATGCTCACCATTACTAAAGGAAAATCCTTCTGGTTGTTTTATATAAACCTCTTCTTTTAGATCTCCATTGAGAAATGTCATTTTCACATCTATTAGTTGTAATTTTAAATCAAAATGTGCAACTAATGCTAAAATGATGCGAATAGAATTTTTCTTAGAAACAAGAGAAAAAGTGAAAAATTAATTTGTAAAATTCGAAGTTAGGAAAGAGTTATTGAGTAATAACTGTGACTGACCTAAAACTAGGTTTTCTAGAAAATGTTACTATTTTATTATTGTCCAGACTGTTAGACACAGAATTAGAAAAAGTATTCAACATAAAAAGTGTTCATTTATATCTTATCTATAATCTTGTAAAAGGGTTTAGCAATTGGATTTGTGATTTATGAGATATTAGGTTATAAGTGTAATCTATTCGGATTGACTAATAAGCAAAATATAGGCTACTGAGTTCTATAGAAATGAGGACCTTAAATTCTGAATTAGAGAAAATATTAAATATGAAAGATATTCATTTATATGTTATATAAATTTATGTAAAATAGTTTTGTAATTGGATGATCACGAAATTAATTATAGGCATGGAAACAAGATCTGTTTGGATAGAGATTTCAGGGCAGTAGTTTTATTTTGGAAATTCACTAATAATTATATAGTTATCCAAATATTCTTAAATTTGGATATGTTATAATATTATATGTCTATTTTCAATAGGAAAAATAATTACAGTAATTAGTTAAGTGTAAATTTATTTATTAGCAAAAGAACAGAATCTGTTAGAATAAGATTTGTAGGCAGAATGCAGGCAGTAGGGCTGCTTATAACAATAAGTTTAAATTAACACTATAATTTGTGTATTAATGGAAATAAAGTGAATTTTGGATATGTTAAACATTGATATGTCTAGTTTAAATAAGAATAAGAATTTAAACAATTAGATAAGTATAGAAATAGATATGGAATAAGGAACATAGGCTGCCAGTATGGAATGTTACACAGAAAAACCTTAGTAATTTGGAAATTCTTGGAATTTTCTTTAATATAAGTAATGTAATTTTATGTTAATAGTATCTAAATAAAAATTAATTGGATATGTAGAGTCAAGAATGAATAAGAGATGTGATAAGTATCATAAGAGATAAGGCAAATAATCATGGATAAAGGAAAAGGAAAGTGTTCAAGTCATAAGCTAAGGTGAGTAATATATACACCATATTCATGCCTTGATTTGTTGACCCGATGAACATATTTCCTTCTTGATTAAAATGTTACTTTGCTATTGTTGATCATTCTTTGATCATTCTCAAAGATTGAAATCATCCATATTCATTGATTGTTATTGATATTGAAATGCTTATTGTTCTTGATTGATCATGTACCCAAATATTTCCAAAAGTATGCACACCAAATGTTTAGCCACATTCCATGATATTTATTATTAATTTCTACCTTTGTATCAAGAAAAGAAACCGATACATGATTAATGAAATATATTGATACTGATTGACAAGTAAGCCCAAGTATATTGATCGAAAGCCATTGTACCATAATGTTCCTAATGAATACTTGATATTGTTATTGATTTCCATTGGCCTATTTTACATGTGGATTTGATAGAGTTGCCTCTCCTATTGGGTAGTGGGTATATATCATCGGTATTGTGCACAATGATTTCTATACAGTGTTTGCCCTAGCTAGGAAGGGACTTGTCCTAGCCATGAGGTCTGGCTCACCTTACGTAATTTACAAGCAAAAGCTAATGTTATATGTGATACGTGTTCATGACCCTTTATTTGTCTTATCTACATGATATGAGTATTGTTTACTTGTTCATTAATTCCAAGCTTATATCTTATTTCTTACCATTGCTGGACATTCTTTCATCGATTATTGTTTATCATCGATTTGATTGTTACCTATTCCAAACTTCCAAAGATATTTGGTGTGCAAATTAATTAATCTTGACATGTAAAAATGGATATATTGATATCCATTCATTGTAATTATTGATACTTGACTACCATTGTTATCCTTTGTTGTCATATGCTTATATCGTCTATTTAATGATGTATACATGCTCACTGAGTATTTTATACTCACCAAATAGTGGTTTATAACTTTTACAAGGATGAGATAAAGGAAGTTGATTCCAAGTCAATTTATTTTTCGATTTGGGATGTCAAGTACATCGAGGTAGAATTTTATTCTCTAAAGGTCGTGAGTGTCAATTCTTAGAGCTCCATAGTATTGTATATAATTAGATGATTAAGTACTACAGTGATATATGAACAGTGAAATAATTAACATTAAATGACGTTAAAATATAATGTGATTTGTTATTAAAGTTTAGTAATGAATGACTATAATGTGTAATGCTTAATGATAATGATAGTGAAATCATAATGACAGTGATACGGAAAAAGCTAAAATGAAATTTACATGTTTTAAAAGAGATTTAAAAGTGCTATGTATGTCTATGAAACTGTAAAGTTGAGGGTGTAAGGAAGATAAATTATTGGGAGTGCAAAATATTTTTTTTTGTGGAGACTGTATAATTTTTGAAAGACTCGATTTTGGGTTTGGAATAGCATTAAAATTACAAAGGAAACTCTGGCAAAATTTCTGTAAAATTCATAAGTAATAAATGGAATTTAAGCATTAATGAATGAATTAAGATCGATTGAATGATTGATAACTAGATTGTTAAGGGATTCTATGGGTTTCCAATGACCTTAGGTCTACCCGTGCCCTAGGACCGTCGTAACCCAAAAGTGGATCGTGACAGTTTTTCACTTGTGTAAGCTCAATAGTTGTTATTCTTATCCATAGAAACATCCTAATAACTTGTATTTATAGTCCTAACTCAAAACTACCTATTACCCACTTTAAATGCACTTGTACTTGCTTTCCAACAGCTAGTTTTTTTTTTGTCTGTATCTGCAGATTTTCTCCTGCGAGTAACTAGTAATAGCCGCAACTTCTTTGACTCAAAAACTCTTCACAGTCAGCTATAAACTTTCGCACCTGCAAATTCTTTGAGTTGCGCCTACAACTGTAATAGTAACAGTCTTGTCAGCGAATATCGTCTATCTTGGGACTGAAGCTACTGTCCAATTAAAGTCTTCTTAGTAGCGCCTGCAACTAATATATTCATGCCCAAAAATTTCACCTTAACCTTAGACTTGACATTCGGGCCTGTGACTTGACTGGTAACAACTGTGAATCACTGATAGCGCCTACTACTCCATTATTCACTCCTGTGAATATTTCCCTTTCTGGGACTTGAGCTTCTGTCACTCTCTGGACTTTTAGTAATGCTCCTGACAAGCTAATATGCGCCTTTGAATCCTATATCACGGCTGCGACTTTTATAGTAGCGCTTGCTACTTCTGCATTTTCCTTTAAACCTAAAATTAATGATATCTTGGCTATTTTGCATTTCTCAAAGTATGCTTCCTCTTAGCAAGTACACTTCATGGCTTCACTTCATGTCATTTTTCTTAATGTCAATATAAGTTCCTATTTCACATTGAATTTTCCCATTAAAATCTTTCAAATATGTTAAACTGTGATTTAACAATGGTCATAATTTATTATGCCTTAATTAACTCAAACAAATTTGTTATCATAATTAACACATTGATATGTTTTTGTTATCATCAAAATTAATATAAAAAACAATGAGGTCCAATAACCATCTAATATATCTATATCCATCTTGCGTCTCCATGGCGACATTAAAACTATAAGAGGAAACAACCTTATTTAGGACTATAATGATGATGCTCATATACACAGCAAAAAAGACATGACAATAACGAAATGGAAAACCTATACTCCATAGTATCCTATATACAATCCATTCCTTTGCTCTTAGACCTTTAACCTACACTTTTTTCTTTGTAAATCTTAAACCTTTACTCTGATACCATTTCGTGACATCCTCTTCTTTTGAATGTGACTATCCTATAGGGTATGGTAAGCTTAAAGCTATCAACTACCAGTATAACCATAACATCCAATCATGATATCAAGAAATCTGAACTTAACCCCAAGATTAGAAACTAATAACATATCATACTATAACCTTAAATTTCGTCCATACACATATATCATCGTATAACCATAAGGAATCACTTACGATATTCTTTCGCCTCCAGGGCAATATCATAAAACATATAATTATAAAATCATACATCTGATTTAACAAAATAAATAAAATCCCTAATTTCAATAAATAATAAACGTCTCCTAAAAAATCCATGGAGCATATAAAGAGTAATACTTCAAACCAGAGTATATACATGGATGTTCAAGTCCCTTACTAGAAAATAAGGAGCAAGGAATCTATGTCATCTACTACCTACTACTTGAAATACATGAAATATCCACATTTAAGTATAACTTTGAGAATATAACATATACCATCATACCTTATACTTGATTAACATCCTATGGAGGTGGTATCATATGAATCATAATCATAAGGATTTATGTCAACATGATCATATTATAGATATCATAGTAAGGGACGTATAATCAGTAAAGAAAATCTTATTTGTATGGGTCATCAAAAGGGTATCACGTGTGAAGTAAGGTGATCATAGAAAGAATAGAAATCTATTAAACATTATAACATACGATATTAGAGGCATTGTCAACATGATCTGTCATCTACACAAGACTGATAATGTAATATCTGCCATTTTTAAGTGTAATTGTTGATTTTTGTATTTTGGAGAATTTTAAATTTTAAAGGAGAATATTGAGAATTTCAGAAAACTTTTATTTTGAATACAGTAGAATTCAGTGTTGATCATTTCTTGCTCTTAAAGACATAATTTGGTAAAGTGTAAAACATAAAAGTTGTTAATTTATATCTTATCTATAATTTTGTAAAGTGGTTTAGTAAAATTCTATGTATGTGATGAATTGTGTCTAT
>CANXYC010556488.1:0-19851 GCA_948193065.1 Aleurites moluccanus | reverse complement strand
AAAAATGGGAAACAGACCCGTAATTTGGTAAGTCGCTGCGACAACGCAACTGGGCCCGACGGGCCAATTTTGTAAGTTGTTCCCTATTGACTCTATATTTGTTCATATGGATATGTTGACTATATTGCACCTTATATGAGTTGTACTTGTTTCATTTTCATCACATTTATAAATATAATACTACTTGATTACTTGACATGTATAAATGTCATCATACCTATTATTGTCATCAATGATCAAATGTGTATTCATAAATTAGTAATGCATTTCATATTTATAGATTCACTGAGTATTTTTATACTCACCCCACAATGTTGAAGCCATTTCAGGGAAAGAGTGAGACGTGGACATCCTCGACTACTTTTGTACTTCCAGCCGCGGAGTAGATGTATAGTCCTTACCTAGTTAGCATAGAGTACTCCATGATATTGTTGTAGATATTATTTGTATATATTCATATGTATGATTTGTGGACATGTAAAGAATGTAATTATATGTTATGATGTGAATGTATGTTATGATGTGTATGCATATGTATGTATATACTGTAACAGGGGGTGCAACTGCTACGGTAAACCTATATGATATTGTCATATGTATGGATTGATATTATTGAGAACTATTATATGAATTGTGATGTATGAAGTTGATATATAAGTTGACATAAGTATGGTATGATATGAGTTGTGTATTGGAGGTTGACTTGGGAGTTGATATTGTTTAGAAGTGCTTTTCTCTATTTTTAGCATAGAGGTAAATGTTAAGATTATAGGGGAGACTCTGTCCGTTTTTATGCAAAACTTAAGAGTTGAAAAAAATATATATATTTCATAAAAATGGTTAAGTGAAATAAAAGCATGTAACTTGGGTTCTTCGTGGTACTGGTTGTATGAACTGTTCCCGTACCCCAAGACCGTCACAGCCCTATAGTGTGGGATATGACATATGGCCATTATGAGTTTCTGGTATTGCCATTTGGATTGACAAATGCTCCAACAACTTTCATAGATTTGATGAACAGGGTGTTCAGGTCTTATTTGGATAAGTTTGTCATCGTCTTCATTGATGACATCTTTATTTATTCAAAGAGTAAGGAGGAGCACAGGGAGCATTTGAGGATTGTGTTACAGACACTTTGGGAACACCAGTTGTATGCTAAATTATCCAAGTGTCAGTTCTGGTTAACTGAGGTGTGCTTTTTGAGGCATGTCATCTGTAAAGAGGGTGTTATGGTGGATCCTCAGAAGATTGAGGCGGTTGCTAATTTGCCCCAGCCTACCAGAGTTTCAAAGGTGCGTAGTTTTCTGGGTATGGCTGGATACTATCAGAGATTTGTGAAAGATTTCTCCCGTATTGTGGCTCCTTTGACTAAATTGATGAGGAAACAGGAGCGATATGTCTGGATGGATGAGTGTGATTGGAGTTTCCAGACTCTGAAGTATTGCCTTACCATTGCTCCAGTTTTGGCATTACCAGTAGAGGAGAAGAAATTTACGGTATATTGTGATGCTTCACGGATTGGCCTAGGGTGTGTTCTGATGCAGATAGGTAAGGTAATTGCTTATACTTCTCGACAGCTAAAGAAGTATGAAGCAAATTATCCTACTCATGATCTAGAGATGGCAGCAGTTATATTTGCCTTTAAGATTTGGAAACACTACTTATATGGATCGAAATGAGAGAAATATACTGATCATAAGAGTTTTCAGTATATATTTCAGTCGAAGGATCTGAATCTGAGGCAGCGCAAATGGGTTGAGCTTCTGAAAGATTATGACTGTGAGATTCTCTATCACCCAGGGAAGGCCAATGTAGTGGTGGATGTTTTGAGCAGGAAATCAATGGGTAGTCTTGCTCACATTATGGTTGGTAGGAGGCCATTGATCCAAGATTTGAGACAGTTAGCAGATTGTGGGGTAGAGTTGGATTTGGGTTCCCAAGATCAGAACCAGGCTCTAATAGCCTAGTTTCGGGCAAGGTCACTGATGATTGATGATGTAAAAATGGCCCAGGACAGAGATCCTTATCTTCTGAAGCTAAAAGGAAAGGTTCAGAGTGGACGGATGACAGAGTTCACTATTGATGATGGGATATTGAGGTGTGGGAGACGTGTTTGTTTACCCGATTGTGATGAGCTACGAGATAGGATTATGCGAGAGGCACACTATTCTGCTTACAGTGTGCATCTAGGTATTACCAAGATATACCATGATCTCAGAGATGTTTATTGGTGGCTTGGGTTGAAGAAAGATATAACTCATTTTGTATCGAAGTGCTTAGCCTATCAGCAGGTTAAGTTTGAGCATCAGAAGCCATCAGGGCTACTTCAGGAGATAGAGCTGCCAGAGTGGAAATGGGAACAGGTTACCATGGATTTTATAGTTGGTCTACCATGGACTTTGAGGGGGTATGACTGTATTTGGGTTATTGTGGATCGATTGATGAAGTCTGCACAGTTTTTGGAGGTTAAGACCAACTATTCAGTAGCTCAGTATGCGCAGTTGTATGTTCATAAAATTGTGCGTCTTCATGGAGTTCCTTTGGTGATCATATCTGATCGGGGTACACAGTTCACATCCCGGTTTTGGTTGAAATTTCAGGAGGCTATGGGTACCCAATTACAGTTCAGTACTGCTTTCCATCCACAGACTGATGGGCAATCGGAGAGGACGATTCAGACCTTAGAGGATATGCTCAGGTTATGTGTTCTGGATTTCAAAGGTAGTTGGGACTATTATCTACCATTGATTGAATTCTCCTACAATAACAGTTATCACTCTTCGATTGGTATGGCTCCATTTGAAGCACTATATGGTAGAAAGTGCAGTTCACCAGTGTGTTACGTGGAGCCGGGAGAGAAATAGCTAGAGGGACCTAAACTGATTAGAGAAACTATGGAGAAGGTTCCTATGATCAGGACTGCCTTCAGTAGGCAGAAGAGTTATGCTGGTCCGATCAGAAAAGATGTACAGTTTTTTATTGGTGATCATGTCTTCCAAAAGATCTCACCGATAAGGGGAGTTATGAGATTTGGGAAGAGGGGCAAGCTGTCACCACGATTTATAGGCCCATTTAAGATACTTGAGCGAATTTGCAATATGGCCTATAGATTGGCTCTTCCACCCAGTATGAGCCATGTACATCCAGTCTTTCATATATCGATGTTGTGGAGATATGTATCAGATCCATCACACATTTTGAAGATCCAGGATGTGGATCTCAGTGAGGATTTGTCATATGAGGAGCTACCTGTGGAGATTGTTGATCGACAGGTCAGAAAGCTTCGAAACAAAGAGATCCCTATGGTAAAAGTGCTATAGAGGAACCAGACGATAGAGGAGTGTACATGGGAGAGCGAACAGGAGATGTGGAACAGATATCCATCTCTATTTCAGTCTTGAAGTAAATTTTATTTAAATTAGAGGACGAATTTAATTGAAGGGGGGAAGAATGTAACACCTACCATTTTCATATACAACTTTTGTATATATATGTGTGTACATTTTAAATGGAATTGGCCTAATTTATTGATCCTATAATAAGTATAAAATTTTACTTATTTAATTATTTAATTATTTTGATGATGTTAGTAAATAAGCATGGAAAATATTCTTTTGTATAATATTGATTGATATGTTGGATTCTTAAATTTGTATATATATATATATATATATATATATATTCTAAGTGCTAAAAAAATTGAAGAGTTAGAATATCTATAGCGTTTTTCACGAACTAGGTTAAGTAGTTTTCCAGCCTGTATTGGCGAGCTGGCCATGGGAGGTGGCATTGGCGAGCTGGCCTTGCAAAGAGGCACTGCCGAGCTGGAAATGCAAAGAGGGAATTGCGAGTTGGAAATGCGAAGTAGAAATGCAAGCCGGCATATGCGAAGAGGCATATGCAAGCCGACATATGTGAAGTGGCAAATGCAAGCTGGCATATACGAAGAGGCAAATGCGAGCCAGCATATGTGAAGAGGCATATGCAAACCGGCATATGCGAGGTGGCATATGCGAGCCGACATATGCGAGCCGGCATATGCGAGGTGGCATATGCGAGCTGGTATATGCGAGGAGGTATTACGAGTAAGTGAAGTGGTAATGACGAGCTAGGTTTGGCGAACTGGCATTTGCGGACCGGCAATGCAAAGAGGCATTGGCGAGCTAGGATTGGCGAGCTGGCTTTTGCAAGCTAGACTGGCGAAGCAGAAATGGTGAGGCGGAAAGTTACTGAGGCAGTAGCCTATTTAAAGGGGCAGTAACTGAAGAATTAAAATACGTTAACTTATATTCTTTCTTCTCTATTTTTCTCTGTTGCTCGTCTTTTCTCTAAGGAAGACCAAAGCACTGTTCTTCTTCTTCTTCTTCTTCTTCAGATTTCACGATTTCTTCATCAAAATTTTTGGAGAAATTCGTGGAAATCATATATTTTAGTTGTGCTCATCTCTTTTCCATCTTTAGCTTGTGGAAAAGAGCTGCAAATTTCTAGAGGCATTGGAGAACAAATTTCTTCCATTTTAACTCATTTGAGGTAAGGGTTTATTTGTTGATTTTTATTGATTAAATAGATATTATTTAGGTTGAAATAAATGGGTTTAGTGTTAATTTACCTAGATTAATACTCAATTATAGAAATCCCTAAATTTGAGGGTTTATTTGGAACTTTAACATATGATTTGATAAATTAGTGATGGGATTCATAAATTGATGATAGAATTAGTCAATTGGATGTAAGTGAACAATTAATTAATGATTAATTTGATGTGGAATTATAGATTATGAAAATTGAATTCTCAAAGTAGCCAAAAATTGGGGATTTTGAGGAATTGTGCAATTGGATATTGCTTGGGCTATTGGAAGGTGTAGGTGAGTTCTACATGCATCATTTGTCATATCAAATTGCTTAAATTGATTGTTGGACACCATTTAGGAAAAACCCCCAAATGTTCGAACCTTACATTTTGTGTTACCTTCGGATTTTCCTTGAATTTGTACTCATATTCTCTTACCAAATCAACCCATATAATGTTATATATCTTTGATTTATTGATATTTGCCATTTTAATTACTGAACCTCATTTTTGTCTTATGAATTGTCCTTAATACCAAACCTTTAATTGATATTGAAAATTGTACATGGCATGGCCATTATTGATATTGGAGATTGAAATGATTGAAACCGAACTGATTGATTGATTAATTGAATCCAGATGCCATTGTTGCTTATGGTATCCCTCATTATTGACCTTAATATGGTTATGGTAGAACTTTCGATTCGACAGGGGAGTGGGGAAATACTATCGACCTTGTGCACATTGTATATTTGTACCCTAGCTGGGAAGGGTTATGGTCCCGGTCATAGGGCCTGATCATCCTTATGCTTATTTGCCCTGATATGGATGAACTAGTGACCTATATGGTACAACGATTTGATTGTTTGGAGATTGTATGATTTCTTTTCATACAGTCCATCCCATTATCTGTCTTTCCATATACTTTACTGAACCTATATGATGATTACTTGGCTTTATTCTACCTTGACATTTATTCGGTACATTGTTATTTCATTAATTGATACCATTATTATATGATACCTATTATTTATTGCGATGTATGTAAATTCACTGAGTATCATCTATACTCACCCGTTTATTAGTTACCCCTTTGAGGAGAGGATTAGAGTTGCAGAATCCAGACTTCTATTTCTCTGAGGATTCTACCACAAACTTTCAGATGTATATGCATATACTCTATTTTGTATAACATTTATTTTGGTGTTCATGATCTAGATTCTCCATAGGTACGTACGGGTTAGCTAGGAAATGAACATGTATCTGATGATGGTATTATTATATGGATGATATTATGTGTTAATATAACATTGTGATAATTGATGTTACAGCTATTTCAGAATGTATGATAGGTTAATAGACTGATTGATCATTAATGAATATGAATTATATTGAGTTGATAGGATTGATGTGATCGATTAGGTTCTACGGGTGCCAGTCACCATTGGCATCTCCTGTTCCCTAGGATCGTCGCGGCTCAGGAAACTGGGTCATGACATTAAGTCCATGGAATCTGAACTATAACTTTCTGACCTAAACTGTTTCTAAAATTCTTTAAAACTCTAATTCATCCTTTAACTTCTTTCATATTCCTTTGATTACTTAATTCAATTAAATCAATTCATTAACTATTCTAGCTATAACACTTATAGAATAAATTAAGGAACCAAGTTAAGAACCTTACCTTAGATGAAGTTTTTCTTCCTTTCTCTTCCAAGCTTAGCAATTCTATAAATTTTTTTCTTGATCATTTTTCTTATCTAACCTTTCTTTGCTCAAACACTTGGTTTCTATGGAAGGGAATTTGGGAAAATATCTTTGGAGGCTTTTCCATGGATGATTTAGCTATTAGATGTTCAATTGGTGATCCATCTCCTTTCTATTTATACTAAACTAATGAAAAGGTTGAAAAATAGAGAAAATTCTAGAATTTGGGTATTTGTCAAATTTTCATAAATTGGTGGAAAAAATATTTAATAAAAATCTTACTTTCCTAATCCCTTTAGCCAACCATACCAAGGAATTTTCCTTGAAAATTTCTAAATTTTATGGATGAAAATGATATTTGGCTTGGTGGGTCCCACAACTTTGGATAATTATACTTTTGCCTATAATTTTCCATATTTATAATTGCTAATATAATTCTTTTCTATTGATTCCTTAAATTCTTCCTATTAAAGTCATATGGAACCTCACATTACCTTTGGTACTGTAATACCCTAGAAAAGCCTACTATAATTATATAATTAAAGTTCTCAGTATGTGATTTGAAATTATCGAAATGACTAAAGATAATTTTAGCAACTCAGTTACAATGAAAACGAAATACTTTTTCGGAAATCGTCGTTGTCAATAACGCTGCTGAGAAAACAGCAGTCCAATTGACAGATTAATTTCTGACTATGACTAGGGGTAAAGAATCATATATATACATGTATAAATACAGTAAAAAGAAAGAAGTGAAAAATATTTAGGAGTACTGAAAAATTAAGCGACGGCAAAACTGTAAATAAATGAAACTTTAGGGGGTATAGTGAAATTTGGATTGTCTAAGTTTCCTAACGGCTCTGAAACTATTTTTATAATAAAGTATAAATAAAAACAAGATGTTTAAATCTTCACTTTGAAATCCAAATCCTGTCAGAATTGTCAGAATAAATTACAGAGGGAAATATGGCAAAAGCATAATTTAAGGAAAGTTTAAGGACCAAAATGAAATTTACCAAATGTGATGTAGTATATAAACCACACTTAGAAATTTTTTGGCCATTTTCTTTCCCATTCTTATCCTAAAGTCCCATTTCTTCTCCTACCCATTTTCCTCCAATTTTGTTAAGGAAAATCAATGGAAACTTGAAACAAATCACATATTTTCCATCCTCTTTCCATTTGCTACCTTGGAAATTAAGAAATGTAAGAAACTAAACACTTTGGATTTTTGGCCATTTCATCAAATTGAGGTAAATTGTTTCTTTTTTTTGACGTTATGGTTGATTTAGATTTATTAGATGTTAATTAGATTGGGTAATGTGTTTAATTGCATCAATTGATGCATATAGCATTTTTCTCCAATTTTCAAACCCTAAACCTAAGTTGTATGAAATGGCTATTTGAAATTGAGTTAGTTTATGTTAATTGAGTGTAGAATATGTTAATTGGAAATTAATTGATGAGTTATTTATGGTTAGTTTGATGTAGAAAATCAAATTGAGGAAATTTGTCATTTTTGCCTACTTTGAAGAATTGGAGGCAAATCAATTTTGGTGACTTGTTTGGAGTATTAGATGAGTCTTTTATGCATCCTTTATCATGCCTAAAATGTTAAATTGAAGTTTGGAATTCATATACAAAAACCCCATTATGGTCGAACCCTAAAGTGGCAGTTTTGCCTTTGGTTTAGCTTCATTTTGGCCTGTTTTTCCTAAGCCAATTTGATCCATTTAATGTTGTTTATTATTGTGTTTATAATGTCTATGGAATTGCCAATAATGTGTATTGTTATTGATAATTAGGGCAATATTGGAATTACACCAAAACCTTACCAAAATGTCATTTCATTGTTGCACACCAAGTGTTCATTAAAATGCCTAGCTCAAAAATCCATAGGCCAACCATTTGAATGCCATCGTCGCCAGCGATAATGGCATGCCAATTGCATCAACTTTTTGTTCATAAATGACTAACTTATGTTACATCCCATTGTTGGTTGCCAAACCCTTGGTCATTGTATAATCACTTGTTATTGCTATTCCTTTGGTTCTATTACTCATTGAATTGATTGATGATGAACTATTGATACTTGGTGATACCATTATTGTACAATGGTATCTATTGACTTGCTTTTTGTTTCTATTATTTTCGATATAATTTGACAGAACTGCAGCCCCGACAGGATAGTGGGTACATACTGTCGGCATTATGCACATTGTATTATTTATACCCTAGCTAGGAAGGGTTATCAGTCCTAGTCATAAGACCTGATCCGTCTTATATTTATTGATATGAGATTGATATATGTTTGACACATATTCTATGTATTTCATGGCCCTATATTTATCTTGTCCATATGATATACCTTCCTTTGATATGAGTACTGACTTTTCAGTCATTTCTATACTTGATTCTATATCAATAAATTTTTGAGCAGATTGATTTATTTATTTCATCTACATATTATTTATTGATATTCCATTCCTATTTATTGGTCAATGCATATTAGTTTTACTGAGTATCTTATATACTCACACTCTCACTATTTCTCATCTCTAGGTGTGGAGTAGGAGGCAGATATCTCAGCATTTTGACTCTATATGGATTTTGCAGTATTTATATCAGTATAATTATACAAACACTATATTATTTTTGTATGTTCATATCCTAGCTGCTTCATAGGTTATGTATGGTATAGTTAGTTTATGAACATGTATGTATGGATTATATTGGAGTATAATTAATGATATGATATGATATGATGAATACTATAGCCAATTGCAGTAAACTTTACAGATGGATTATAGATTGACAGAATGAATAGTAATTAGGTAACTGAATAATAAATTGATGGTAATAGATGATTGCACATGATGATGGGTTCTACAGGTACCGATCGCCTTTTGTATCTCCCCCATCCTAGGATCATCGCGTCCCGAGAATGGGTCATGACAGAGGTGGTATCAGAGCATAGGTTACAGATATCAAAGCTTTAGGTTACAAATATCAGAGCATAGGTTACAGATATCAGAGCATAGGTTATAGAGGAATAGTAACTAAGTACAGTACGGGTAGAGTTAAGTGAACTATGAAGCATAGGAATTCTTGTATCGTCTTTTGTTGTATTCGTTAAGTATGTATTAGTATTCTGCATTTCTGTAATATGCTAAGTGTGTGTTTTGTTTTTTGATAGTTTACAGAGATGTTTGACGATAGAGATAGGGATAGTAGAGAGGTAGAGGTAGCCTCTAATGAGTCTTTGGTCAGGAGATTTTCTATTTCAAAGGGACCATATAGATCCTGACGGACTATAGAGGAGACAGAGAGAGTGATGACCCCTGAAGGATGGAGATGATAGAGTTGCTTTGGGAACTAGCAAATTTGAGATGGGAACGACAGAATATACCGCCACCTCTAGTGCTAGTAGCAGTGCCACCACCTGTTGCACCTGTTGCAGTACTTGTTGCTCCAGCTCCTGTATAGCCAGCTATGGTTCTTGGAGAGCCTGTTGTATTGGGAGCCCGCCGAGTTATTGAGGAGAGCAAAGTTTCTATGTTTAGCTTTTTGAAGCTAAATCTGTCAAAGTTCATAGGTGATAGAGGCGATAAGCCAAATGATTTTCTTGAGTAGGTTGAGAAGGTAGTTAGGAGACTACCTTGTTATGATATCAGGGCAGTGGAGCTAGTGGGTTTGTTATTGAAGGGGAATTCCTGGACATGGTTTTCTCATCGGATGGAGCCCAGATTGTATGGTGATCATCCTCCTACTTGGACTGAGTTCAGACAGGGACTCATTGATAAGTTTCTGACATAAGGGGTGAAGAACAAGAATTTGATACAGTTTGAGCAGCTTGAGCAGGGCAGTAGGTTAGTTGAGGAATATGTTGAGGAGTTTATCAGATTGAGTAGATATGCTACACAAATTCCTTCTACTGAGGTAGATTTGATTACCATGTTCAAGAGGGGTTTACATGCTTCACTTCACAATGCCCTACTGGCTACAGAATTCACATCTCAGACTACCATCATTGATAAAGCTAATCAGATGGAAGAGAAATACAAGTCAGAGAGAGAGAAGAGGGATCAGAAGAGGAAGGGGGGACCCGAATCACAGGGTAGGAAGGGGAGAGCAACTCCGAGCCTAGACAGATTGAGCCAGTACCCAAGTTTGATTAGAGACCTCCGTCTGGAAGTCAGAGGAGGAGGACACAAAGTAGAGGACCTCCAGTGTAGTCTACACCAGTTTATTCTTAAGGTTCTTCTAAACCTACTACACATATGCCCAATATGCCTACTTGTGGTTTTTGTGGTAAAAGGCATGGAGGGGAGTGTCGGCGACAATTAGGTGCTTGCCTGAAATGTGGGCAACATGGTCATTTTATCAGCAGATGTCCCTTGTGGGGTGATTAGTAGCCATCTGCTACAGTTTCTCAACCTATTGTTCAGATGAGTCAGAATGTTGCCAAAGAGGCTCCTGGTAGGGGCAAAGGCAGAGGATAGGCACCGAGCAGCAGTCAGGCCCCAGCAGGTAGAGGTCAGGGGCGAGTCTTGGCAGTGAACACTCAAGAGACACAGAGATCTGACAATGTGGTCACAGGTATTATTTTGATACAGAATAAGATTGTTGATGCTTTGTTTGACTCTGGTGCTACATATTTATTTGTTTCACCTCAGTTTGCACCTAAGTTAAATAAAGATAAACGATTGTTGAGTATGCCTCTAGTGATAGCTACACCTATGGGGGAGAGTATACAAGTGGATTATTATTACCCTACTTGTGTGATTGAGATAGATGATTACATTCTGCATGCTGATTTGATTGAACTTCTTGTTTTAGAGCTTGATGTGGTTCTTGGTATGGATTGGCAAACGGCACATCATGCAGTTATTGATTGTTATGAGAAGACGGTTAAATTCCAGCCTAAGGGGCAGCCTGAATTTGAATTTCTGGGTGATCGACAGGAGTTTGGAATATGTTTTATTTCTGCTATCCAGGCTAGAAGGATGATAGAGAAAGGTTGTTCATCATATCTGGCTCATGTGATTGATGTGCAGAAGATTCTATAGATATTGATCAGATACCAGTAGTTCAGAAATTCTTTGATGTCTTCCCTGAAGAATTGCCAGGATTGCCCCTATATAGGGAGATAGAGTTTGAGATTGAGGTGTATTTAGGCACCGATCTAATATCCATTCCTCCGTACATAATGGCACTAGTAGAATTAAAAGAATTAAAGGTGCAGTTGCAGGAGTTATTGGATAGAGGATTTATTAGACCGAGTAGTTCTTCATGAGGTACTCCAGTATTGTTTGTAAAAAAGAAGGATGGCTCTCTGAGAATGTGCATTGATTATAGGCAGCTGAACAAGGTGACAGTGAAGAATAGATATTCGTTGCCACAAATTAATGATCTATTTGATCAATTGCAGGGTGCCAATCATTTCTCTAAGATCGACTTGAGATATGGGTATCACCAATTGAGAATCAAGAAGGGTGATGTACATAAGTCTACTTTCAGAACCTGATATGAACATTATGAGTTTCTAGTGTTGCCATTCGGGTTAACTAATGCACTGGTTGCATTCGTGGATCTGATAAACAAAGTATTTAAGTCATTCTTGGATAAGTTTGTCATAGTGTTCATTGATAACATTCTTATCTATTCTAGGAGTGAGGAGGAGCACTCAGAGCATCTAAGAATTATACTGCAGATACTTCGAAAGTATCAGTTGTATACTAAATTGTCTAAATACCAGTTCTGGCTAACTGAAGTGTACTTTCTAGGTCATGTGGTTTGTAAGGATGACATTATGGTAGATCCTATGAAGGTTGAAGCAATTGTAAATTGGCCTCAACCTTCTAGATTTTCAGAGGTTCGTAGTTTCCTTGGTATGGCAGGATACTACAGAAGATTTGTGAAGGATTTCTCCAGAATTGCTGCTCCGTCGACTAAGTTGACTCAGAAATAGGAGAGATATCTGTGGACTGATGAATGTGAGAGCAGTTTTCAGACTTTGAAGTCTTGCCTCACGAGTGCTCCAGTGTTAGCATTGCCATCAGAGGATGAGAAGTTTACAGTCTATTGTGATGCTTCCTGAATTGTATTAGGGTGTGTTTTGATACAGCTTCGGAGAGTGATTGCTTATGCTTCTCGATAGTTAAAGAAGCATAAGGGGAGCTATCTGACACATAACTTAGAGATGGCAGCAGTAGTGTTTGCACTGAAGATTTGGAGACATTATTTGTATGGGTCTAAATGTGAGATGTATACTGATTATAAGAGTTTGCAGTATATACTTCAGCAGAAGGATCTAAACCTCCAACAGCGCAGATGGGTTGAATTACTAAAGGATTATGATTATGAAATTCTTTACCATCCAGGTAAAGCTAATGTTGTAGCGGATGCACTGAGCCAAAAGTCTATGGATAGTCTGGCTCATATCTCAGTTTTTAGGAGACCTTTGATCTGTGAGATGAAGGAGTTAGTTGATATGGGTGTAAAGTTGGATTTGGGATCCCAGGATTGAAACCAGGCTTTGATAGCCCAATTTTGGGTTAAGCCACTATTGATTGATGATATTAAGGTGGCACAAGATAGGGATCCATATCTATTAAAGCTGAAAGGAGATGTTCATAATGGTAAGGCAGCAGAGTTAACAGTAGAGAATGATGTACTGAAGTGTGGGAAGTGAATATGTGTACCCGACATTGATGGCCTATGAGATCAAATTATGAGAAGGGCTCACTATTCATCATATAGCATACATCTAGGAATTACTAAGATGTACCATGATCTGAGAGATATATATTAGTGATCTGGTATGAAGAGGGATGTGCCTCGGTTTGTCTCTATATGCTTAGTCTGTCAGCAGGTTAAGTTTGAGCATCAGAAGCCGTTTGGTTTGCTTCAAGAGATTGAGTTGCCTGAGTGGAAATGGGAGTAGATTACTATAGATTTTATAGTTGGTTTACCGAGGACTACACGGAGTTATGACTCCATATGGGTTATTATAGATTGATTGACAAAGTCTGCTCATTTCCTAGAAGTGAAGACTAGTTACTCTTCAACTCAGTATGCACAGTTGTATGTGGACAACATTGTACGACTTTATGGAGTGCCAGTGATGATCATATCTGATAGGGGTACGCAGTTACTTCTCGATTTTCACAGAAGTTCCAAGAGGCTATGGGTACCCAGTTACGGTTCAGTACAGCTTTCCATCGGTAATTTATTCTGACAATTTCATCGGGATTTGAAATTCAAAGTGAATATTCAAACATCTTATTTTTATTAATACTTTATAATAAAAATATTTTTAGAGCCGTTCTGAAACTCAGACTGTCCAAATTCCACTATACTCTTAAAGTTCCCTTTATTTACGGTTTTGCCATTGTTTACTTTATCAGTGTTCATAAACATTTTTCACCTCTTTTTGTTTACTGAATTTACACATGCATACACATAATCATTTACCCCTTAGTCATATTCAGAAATTCATCTGTCGACCGTACTGCTATTTTTATGGCAGCAATATCGACACCGACATTTTTCAAAAAAGTTTTTTGTTTTCACTCTAACTGAGTTTTTAAAATTATCTTTAGTCATTTCGATAATTTCAAATCACATACTGAGAACTTTAATCAAAAAAACATGATAAGTTTTTCTAGGGTATTACATTATACCCTCATTCAAATAAATTTGTCTTCGAATTTAAAATACATATATACATCAAAGATAGAATAGGAATGGATACTTATCCTTCATGTCCTGATCGCTTTCCCATGTGCACTCTTCCATTAACTGATTCCTCCATAGCACTTTAACTATTAGGATTTCTTTGTTCCTCAGTTGCCTGACTTGTCTATCTACAATCTCTACAAGTAGCTCCTCAAATGACAATTCTTCATTAACCCCAATATCTTGTACCTCCAATACATGCGAAGGATCAGATACATATTTCCTCAGCATAGAAATATGGAGCACGGGATGAACATGGCCCAAATTTAGTGGAAGATCCAATCTGTAAGTCACATTGCCAATCTTATCAAGTATCTCAAATGGGCCTATAACCCTTTCTTTCCAAATCTCATGACACCTCTCATTGGTGAGATTTTAAGAAAGACATAGTCACCAACTGCAAAATGAATATCCTTCCGCTTCGAATCAACATAACTCTTCTGTCTGTTGAAAGCGGTCTTCATTCAATCTCTAATGATAGGCACCTTTTCCACTATTTCCTTAATCAACTATGGTCCCTTTAATAGTTTTCCTCCTAGTTCCACCCAACACACTAGAGATCTGCATTTTCTATCATACAGTACCTCATACGGAGCCATTCCAATAGAAGAATGGTAACTGTTGTTGTAGGAGAATTCAATCAGTGGCAATTACTAATCCTAGTTACCTTTAAAATCCAAAACACATAGTCTCAACATATCCTCCAAAGTATGGATAGTCCTCTCTGACTGTCCATCGGTCTATGGATGGAAAGTTGTACTGAACTTTAACTGGGTACCCATAGTTTCCTGGAACTTTTGCCAAAATCGAGAAGTAAACTGCGTATCCCTATCCGATATGATCATCACTGGCACTCCATGAAGCCATACAATCTTGTCCACATACAATTGTGTAATTGAGTTGCAGAGTAAGTAGTCTTCACTTCTAGGAAATGAGCAGACTTTCTTAATCAATCTACAATAACCCATATGGAGTCATAACCCCTTGTAGTCCTTGGTAAATCAACTACAAAATCCATAGTAATTTGCTCCCATTTCCACTCAAGCAACTCAATCTCCTGAAGCAAGCTAGACGACTTCTAATACTCAAATTTAACCTGCTGACAGACTAAGCATATAGAGACAAATCAAGCTATATCCTCTTCATACCAAACCACCAATATACATCTCTTAGATTATGTTACATCTTGTAATTCCAGGATGTACACTGTATGATGAATAGTGAGCCTCTCTCATAATCTGATCTCATAGCCCATCAATGTTGGGCACACATATTTGCTTCCCATATTTCAGTACATCATTCTCTATAGTGAACTCTGTTGCCTTACCATTCAAAACATCACCTTTAAGTTTCAATAGATATGGATCCCTATCATGTGCCACCTTTATATCATAAATCAACAGCGGCTTAACCTTAGAGAAATTACTGAATTGGTTTTTATTATAACCAATTGCAGTAAAATTTATAGATGAATTACAGATTGACAAAATGAATAGTAATTAGGTAACTGAATAATAGATTGATGGTAATAGATGATTGCACGTGATAATGGGTTCTACGGGTGCCAGTCGCCTTTGGCATCTCTCGCATCTTAGGACCATCGCGTCCCGAGAACGTTCGTGACATGTACCTCAATTCAACTTAATAACTCAACCTTTATAACTAAAGAATTTTTATACTGAACTTGTTTTGGTAAAACTCCAAAATTGTAAATTTACATCTTCTTAATTTGACTTCTCTTCCATATCCATTTCTATCATCTTTAATATCATATTTACTTCAATTTATTTTTAATTAACCCATAATCCATCTAATTTAAGTCATGTGAAAGAGAATTAGTCAAAAGAACTGTTGAAAATTAATTAAAAATAAAAAATTGATAAATACTCCAATACAACATTTCCTCATCACTTTCTTTTTCTTCACTATCCATTTGCCTATTTAAATTCATATTGATCCTTAATTTATATATATATATATATATATATATATATATATATATATATATATATATATAGTTTAAAATCCTAACTTAGAGTATCCTCAATCAATTCTGGTAAATAACTTCTTAAAAATATTATAAAAATCAATTATCGATAATGTTGCTTATTAAAATTCTTATAGTTCTTCAAGTAAAATTTTTCTTGAATAATCTTTTTATACTTTCGAAAACTATTTTGATCCATTTACTCCTCAATTAACTTAATTTCCACTGCTATAATCCATTTATATTCATACAGTTTTCTAGGATATTATAGTAGGATTCTAAATTGAATTTATATTTGTTATAACTTCCAAGAACAAGGGAAAGGAAAAGGATGATTGGGAACCATTTCATCACTCCTTTTACTTGTGCTAGATAAAGAAGTTCATTTTGATTTTTTTTTTTCGTTTCAAGGAGAGTAACATATATACCATCTTATCTTATTTGACCCTATATTGATTATTAATCTTCCAAGTTCATTATTTTTACCATGGTCAAACTTTATATGTCTTATATGTATATTACTATTACTATTTATTATTTTTTAAATTCATTAATTGAATCCTTTAAGATCACATATTTGTATCATTGGAATTCTAAATTTTTTGTAATATTCTTAGATGTTACCCAATTTCTGTTATATGAATAAGATTAGTTTTTGTTACATTATAGTCTCATCACTTGATCTTAAATATAAATTAATTATTATATAGACATCAATGGTAGCCATTTGAATCACATTATTAATTCTCAATAACAATCTCTAATTTATTAAATAAATCATTGATTAACAATACACCAAAATTAATATTTTAATAATTAATTACCTCAAAAATATTTTAATTATCACAACACTCATAATATTATACAAATAATTTTTTCATCAGTCTCCAATAATTTCTTTATATTTAAATTAATTTATTCGGTTAATTTAACTACCATCCCAATTAATTTACTTTACAAATATTTAACTTTCAATACCTAAATTTCACAAATATTATTCAAATAATTTTCGAAATAACTCCAAATTAATTACAATAATTTAACGTAATTTATTTACTCAATATAAATACAGTTGTCAATTATTCACTACCTAAATATTCTAATATCAGTGTCAATATTCAATATTTTTCATAAATTTTCTTCAAATATATTCCAAATAATTTATATTTTAGAACAAAATAAAACTCATTTACTTTCAGTTGCTGAAAAAATACACACTCGTCCTATTTTTTCAATCCCAACTTCAATCACCAATAGGACAAAATGAATATCCTTGAAAAGCTTTGATTGAGTGGAGTAAAATGAAGTTGGTCTTGTCCGAAATGGTGGCAAGAAACGGCCGAAAACAATCAAAAAATATATCGGTTAATCCAATTTTGACCAACCTTTTCTCCGACACCATTGACCGAAATCTACCTCTGTCAACTCCTTTATACTCTCCAGCAGCCCCTCTCTCCAATAGTGTAGCGCGTGCTGAAATTTGATAGTCGAATGATCACTTTTTGGTACTCCTCTTTCTCTCTCTCTCCTCTCTTGTAATACCCTAGAAATACATAACATGTTTTAGTGAATAAAATTCTCAATATATAGATTAAAATCATCTAAATAATCAATAATAATTTTAGAAAATCAGTTAGAGTGAATACGAAAATTTTTTTCAGAAAACGTCGATACCGATATCGCTGCCGTAAAAATAGCGGAACGAACGACGGATAAATTTTTAAATTTGGATTGAGGATAATTCATAAGTAATATTCATATGTGAATACAGTAAAAAGAAATTTGAGAAAATATTTCAGAACGCTCACAAAACAAGCAAAAGAGTATTTTAGATGAATAGTAAAATTTGACAGTTCGAGTTTCAAAATGACTCTGAAATTATTTTTATTAAATAATATTAATTAAAATATGATGTTTAAACATTCACTTTGAGTTCTAATTCCCGACGAAACTTTCGAAATAAATTACCGAGCGAAAAAGGATCAAAATAAAATTTTAAAAAATTTGAGGGCTAAAGTATAATTTACCTATTTTGTCTTATTATATAAGCACAAAATAGGCAAAATTTCTGTCATTTCCCTTTCTTTTGCCCGTGACCATTTTTCCTCTCTTTTCTTTGATTTTCTTTGATGATTTGTGAAGAAAAATTGTTCTAAAGCCTAAACTAAATACATACAAACCCTAAACTACCAAAATTAATCATAAAAATTGAAGAAAAATCAAGAACGAAGCTAGGGTGGATTTTGTCCATTTTGGGGGAAAATTGGTAAGTGTTTGTTTGTTTGATTTTTTGGTTTAAATAGGTTAATTAGGTGATATAAGGAATGGGTAAATGGTTTAATTGCATCAATTGATGCATTAAATAATTTTTCCCAATTTAAAACCCTAAAATTGAAGTTGTGTGATATGATTTTTAGTATATGGATTAAGATAGGTAAATTGGCTTTAGAATAAGTCAATTGGGTATTAATAGATATTTAATTGATGTTCGTTTCATTGCAGAAAACTCGTTCGAGGAAAATCGTCAAATTTGGCCTAAACTAAGGATTTAGGAATTTGGTAGCAATTGCATTGATTTTTGTGCTTTGGAGGCTTAGGTGAGTCTAATATGCATCAATTTACTTGCCCTAATTGAAAGAATTGAATTTGGAATCCATTTGTGCATTGGTATCTTGGCCGAAAACTAATTGGCCTTTTTGCCTATGATATTTGCCTTGTTCTTTCTTTGGTTTTCATTGCTTATTTGATGTCTTATTTGAATATTATTGAGTTGCAGTTGTTGCCTATAAATTGCTTTCTATGTGCATGTTTATTGATATTTGGGGCAATGTTGATATTACACCGAAACTATGCCGAAAAATTCGTAGGCCAACCATTTGAATGTCACCGTCGCCAGCAACCATGGCATGCCAATTGCGTCAACTTTTGACCACAAAATGATCAAAATATGTTTGTTCCCATTTTTGGTCGTTAGACCTTTAGTCTTCATTTCATTGATTATTATTGATATTTTATTGATTTTAGGCTCATTAATTGATTTTAATGAGCTCTTGTTACCTAACTGCTATTGATTGATTGATATTGAGTTTGTTGAAATTCAGGATACCATTGCGATATAATGGTGTCCATTGATAATTTTCCTTCTTATATTGACCTTATGTGATATAACAGAGCTACAATTCGACATGGTAGTGGGAAAATACTGTCGACCTTATGCACATTGTATTATTGATACCCTAGCTAGAAAATGGGTTATGGACCTAGCCATAAGACCTGGCTAGTCTTATGATTCAGATATTGCTACAGGAGACCTTATATGTACATATAGTTCGCATATAGTCCATACAGGAGATTGCATATGTGCATATAGTTTGCATATAGTCCAGATTGATTGCTACAAGAGATTGTATAGCCCTTTATCTGTTTTTCTCTATGGTACTGAACCTATGATATCCTTAATGATCTATTCTGTCATTTACTGTAAATGCTTCTATTAATTGGTTATACTGAGTATTTGATATCATTGGTTCCTCTGTAAATCTCACTTTTATTGGCGATGCATATAGATTCATTGAGTATCTTATATACTCACCCTCTCATTGTTTACTTATTTCTGAAGAGGAGTAGATTGCAGAATCCTATCATCCGTCATCCAGGGATTTTTGCCAGTATTACTGATGTATATATATTTTATACTCTGTATTTTGATGTTCATATCTAGCTGCTCCATGGGGTATGTATGGGTTAGCTAGGACATGAACAGATATATATATATGTTTATAAGGATATATTATTTTCAGAATGAATAGTATTTTATGAGTGATTGGATATATATATATATATATAT
>CANXYC010556484.1:0-14829 GCA_948193065.1 Aleurites moluccanus | reverse complement strand
TATATATATATATATGTATGAATGATGATTTCATGTATCTTAGAAATGAATGTTTTAATGATAATCATATATGATGTAAATATGAAATGTGTATGAGATCCAGGATATAAGGGTTCTATGGGTTTATGATGGCCTGAAGCCTACCCTTGCCCTAGGACCGTCGCACCATTGGAGTTGGGGTGTGATAGAGGTGGTATCGGAGCTATAAGTTTACAATCCTTAAGATAAAAGATAGATAGATGTGCATGAGCAAAAGTTTAAGTGTTGATTAAGATAACTATAGAGCATAGGATTCATGTCACGTCAATGTTGTGTATTCCTCTTGTATAGATCTGCGTTAATCTTGTGTTTTGAATCTAAGTTTGCTTTATTTCTTTTATCAGTATTGAGATGTCTCCACGACGTGGTAGAGGATGAGGTAGAGACCATCCTAGGCGAGATCTACCTTCTGAAGAGGGTTCTGTTGGTGGAAATGGAGGAGATAAGATTTCTCCTGTACCACCAGTGGATGTGGCTCATATGGCTCAGCAATTAGATCAGCTGGAAAGGAATTATGCAATGATAGCTGAGTTCATTACTCAGCAAAGGCAGCAACAGGTACCTCTAGTTCAGGTTCCAGAAATTCCTGTTCCTCAGATAGTTCCATCACCTGTTGTACATCAAGTGGAAGAGGTATCATTTGAGAGGTTTTTTAAGCTTAAGCCCCCGGAGTATAGAGGTGAGGTGGATCCTACAGATTTTATGGAGGAAATTGAAGAGAAAGTACAGATTCTGAGAATTCCCGATAGAAATAGAAGAGTTATAGAGTTTGTGGGTTATTTAATGAAAACAGAAGCCAAGGATTGGTTTAAAAGAAGGACTTCTGGCATGCTTAAGGAAAATGAAGATCTATCTTGGGAGAGATTCAAGGAATTGGTGCTGAATGAATTTCTTCCAGAGAGCATGAGAGAAGCTAAGTCCTTAGAATTTGAAAGATTGGTTCAAATGCCTGGTATGAGTGTTTCAGAGTACGCCAGGAAGTTCAGTCAGTTGAGCAAATTTGCTCCAGCTTTGGTGCCTACAGAAGTGGCACGGATTCAAAGGTTCAGCAGAGGATTAGTGGCTCCATTATTTAAACTCCTAGCTGCTCTTGAGTTTGACTCTTATTCTAAGCTAGTGGACAAGGCTAGGATTATTGAGAATAGAGAAATGGAAGCTAGATCAGAAAGAGTGGAGAAGAAGAAATTTAAAGCAGACAGTTCTTCTAAGCAAGATAGTGGAGTGAAGAGTATGGGGGTGACACATCAGTCAGCTGCTAGGAGTGGGTATAGAGGACCTTAAGAGAGGCCACAGCAGAGTCGGACTACTCCTGGACCCACTTCTCAGATGAGCCATGGTTCAGCTAGCTTTGCACCATCTAGGGCTCCTAAACCTTTGTGTCCTACCTGCGGCAAATTTCATAATGACCCTTGTCGCTATGCCTCAGGAGCTTGTTTTAGGTGTGGACAGTAAGGTCATTTCCTCAAGAATTGTCCACAATCATCTATGGGAGGAAGATCACAGGCTTCTTAGGCCACAGTTCAGATGAATAGGGAGAGGAGTATCAGCCAGCAGCAAGGTGTAGGCAGGACTATAGAGACTGACAGAGAATCGGGTCAGTATGTGGCACAGGCTTCGGGGACAGTTCCCATGGGTAGAGGCAGAGGGAGAGTTTTTGCTCTAGCACAGTGGTTACAGGTATTCTTCTGATCCAAGCCTTAAATGCTAGAGTATTGTTTGATTCGGGAGCTACGCATTCCTTTGTGTCATCATGTTTTGCTAAGAAATTGCATGTGCCCTGTGAGTTACTTGAATATGTGTTGGTGGTTTCTACTCCTTTAGAGGAAGAGATTGAAGTTCAAATTTTTTATCCCTCATGTGTAGTTAGTATAGGTGGCAAGAGCTTAAATATGGATTTGATTGAATTGCCTGTGTTGGAATTTGATGTGATTTTGGGCATGGATTGGTTATCCATGCACTATGCTACAATAGATTGTAATAGAAAGAAGATAGTTTTCAAGCCAGCTTCAGATGAAGAGTTTGAATTTCAAAGGGAAAGGAGTGAAGCACCATATAATGTGATATCAGCCTTAAGGGTGAAGAGATTGATGAAGAAAGGATGCCAAGGATATTTGGCTTATTTTCGGGATACTCAAAAGGAAGTGCAAGATTTGGAACGGATTCTTGTTGTTAACGAGTTCCCAGATGTATTTCCTGAAGTGTTACCTGGTTTGCCACCGGATTGAGAGATAGAGTTCGGTATAGAGTTCCTACCTGGCACGAGTCTGATTTCTATTCCTCTATACCGTATGACACCAGTAGAATTGAGGGAGTTGAAGACTCAGTTGCAAGATTTGCTTGACAAAGGATTTATCAGGCCTAGCAGTTCTCCATGGGGTGCATCTGTACTCTTTGTAAAGAAGAAGGATGGTTCTATGAGATTATGCATAGATTACAGACAGCTTAATAAGGCAACTATCAAGAATAAGTATCCTTTGCCAAGAATATATGATTTATTTGATCAGTTGCAAGGTGCAAGTCATTTCTCCAAGATAGACTTGAGGTCGGGGTACTATCAGTTGAGGATTTGGAATGAGAATGTATCGAAGACTACTTTCCGGACCAGATATGGACACTATGAATTCTTAGTGTTGCCATTTGGATTGACTAATGCACCAGTTGTATTCATGGATTTGATGAATAGGGTGTTCAGGCCATTTTTGGATAAGTTTGTCATTGTGTTTATTGATGACATTCTTGTGTATTCTAAAAGTAAAGAAGAGCATGAGGAACACTTTAGGATTGTGTTGCAGACTTTGAGGGAGCATCAGCTGTTTGCAAAATTTTCGAAGTGTGAATTCTGGCTTGAGAGTGTGGGCTTTATGGGACATATAGTGAGCAAGGATGGGATTGAAGTTGATCCTAGAAAGGTTAATGCAACTCTTAGTTGGCCTAGACCCATAAATATTTCAGAAGTTAGAAGTTTCTTGGGTTTGGCAGGCTACTACAGGAGGTTTGTTCAAGATTTCTCCAAGATTACAGCTCCTTTGAGCAAGCTTACCCATAAGCAAGTTAAATTTATATGGTCAGATGCATGTAATGAGAGCTTCCAAAAGTTAAAGACTTGTCTCACCACGGCACCTGTCTTAGCTTTGCCGTCGGGTAAAGGAGGATATGCAGTGTATTGTGATGCATCGAGCGTAGGGCTTGGTTGTGTACTTATGCAGCATGGAAGGGTGATAGCCTATGCTTCTAGACAGTTAAGGAAGCATGAGGTGAATTATCCAACTCATGATCTTGAGATGGCTGCAATTATATTTGCCCTAAAGATATGGGGACATTACATGTATGGAGAGAAATATGAGATTTTCACATATCATAAGAGTTTGAAATATATATTCGAGCAAAAAGATCTAAATCTTAGGCAAAGAAGGTGGGTTGAATTGCTTAAGGATTATGACTGTGAAATTTTGTATCATCCAGGAAAAGCTAATGTTGTAGCCGATGCATGAAGTAGGAAGTCTTTGGGAAGCTTAGCCCATATTCAAGTGAGTAGAAGATCATTAGTAAGGGAAGTGCAGAGATTGCATGATATGGGAATCAGTTTGGACTTTTCAGATTAAGGAGTGCTTTTGGCAAATTTCCAAGTCAAGCCAGTTCTCATTGATCAAATTTGAGAAGCTCAAGACCAAGACCCTCAATTGGTAAAGATAAAGTATGATCTGGAATCAGAAAAAGATCCAGGATTTACAGTGACTGATGGTATGTTAAGACATGGTAGCAGGTTATGTGTTCCAGCAGTTGGTGGGTTGAGAGATAGGATTCTTAAGGAAGCTCATCATGCCAAGTATAATGTGCATCCAGGTGCAACAAAGATGTATCATGACATTAAGAATTCATATTGGTGGAGTGGAATGAAAAGAGATGTCGCAGAATATGTAACCAAATGTCTAACTTGTCAACAAGTCAAGTTCAAGCATCAGAAACCATCGGGGCTACTCCAAGAATTACCTTTGCCAGAATGGAAATGGGAGAGGGTGACTATGAATTTTGTGGTTGGATTTCCAAGGACTTCAAGGGGGTTATGACTCAATATGGGTCATTGTGGATAGATTAACCAAGTCAGCTCATTTCTTGCCAGTCAAGACAACTTATGCAGTTTCTCAGTATGCCCAGATTTATGTTGATGAGATTGTCAAACTTTATGGAGTTCCAGTTTCGATTATCTCAGATAGAGGTACTCAGTTTACCTCGAGATTTTGGCAGAAATTACAAGAATGCTTGGGTACTCAGCTTGATTTCAGCACGACTTTCCATCCGCAAACAGATGGGCAATCAGAGAGGACCATCCAAACTTTAGAAGACATATTGAGGATGTGCATTCTAGACTTTGGAGGAAATTGGAATGCTCACTTGCCATTGATAGAGTTTGCCTACAACAATAGCTACCATTCCACAATCCAGATGTCTCCTTATGAAGCTTTATATGGCAGGAAATGCAGATCTCCCTTATGTTAGGATGAGGTTTGAGAAAAGTATATCGAATGATCGAAGTTGATAAGATATACGTCGAAAAAGGTTCCACTAATCTGAGAAAGATTAAAGACAGCTTTTTAGTCACCAAAAGAGCTATGCCGACCCAAAGAGGAAAGATCTTCAGTTTTCCATTGGAGATCTTGTATTTCTAAAGATCTCTCTAATGAAAGGAGTTCTACAGTTTGGCAAGAGAGGTAAGTTGTCTCCACTATTTATTGGACCCTTTGAAATTCTGAGCAAGGTTGGAGAGGTTTCATACAAGTTGGCTTTGCCGCCTAGTATGGAAAATGTGCATTCAGTATTTCACATATTGATGCTTCGGAAGCATGTTGCCGATCCTTCTTATGTGCTACAAGTTTCGGAAGTGGATCTCCAACCAGATTTGACGTATGAAGAAATTCCAATTGCAATTGTGGACTGAATGGTTAAAAAGCTAAGGAATAAAGAAATACCAATGGTTAAGGTCCTATGGAGAAATCAAGCCATGGAAGAGTATACTTGGGAAAGTGAGCAAAGCATGCAAGACAAGTACCCCTATCTATTCCAGGTTTAAGGCAAGTTATTTATAAATTCAAGGACGAATTTATTTAAGGGGGAAAGAATGTAATATCTGCAATTTTTGGCTATTTTATTAATTTTATGTCTATTAAAATAATTGAGGATATAAATTGTTTGGAGGAAATCCAGAAATTTTTATTTGCAAGGAGGATTTTTGTGAGGCTGATTTCCTAATTTTAAAGGAATAATTTGGTAAAGTGTAAAACATAAAAGTTGTAGATGTATATTTTATATTTAATTCTGTAAAATAGTTTTGTAAAATTCTCTGTGTGTGAAGAGTTATACCTCCTTGATCAGAATCTATCTGGTTCATTAGTTTCTGCAGGAATCTAAGTATGTTTGATTTTTTTGGGAATGATTGAGGCTGAATGAGCCAAAAGTGTAAACATGAGAAATGTTCCTTATGTGTTGTGATGTTGGCTATAAAATTTTAGGAGATTTGGATAAGTATAGCTCAGTGGAGAGTGGAATTAATCAGGCCTATTCGGATGAATTTTGAGCAGTAAGCAGGGTAAACTTTAGAAATTCACCATGGTTTGTGTAGTTATCCTTTTGATTTGAATTTTTGATATGTTGGGCCCATGAATGTCTATATTAAGTGACAAAAAGAATCAGGAAGTTTGGATATTTGTAATTCATTTGCAAGCTGATTAAATATGAGTTATCGAGGAAGGGTTCTAGCTCGGCAGAATCTGGTATTTGGGAGCCGGCAAATGCGAGGTGGCATTTGCGAGTTGGCAAATGCGAGGACGCAGTTTGTGAAGTGAAGTTAGGCGAGGCAAGTTTGGCTAAGAGGCATTGCCGAGGTGGCATATGCGAAGTGGAGTTAGGTGAAGCGAGTTTGGCGAAGAGGCATTATCGAGGTGGCAAATGCGAAGTAGAGTTAGGCAAGGCTAGTTTGGCGAAAAGGCATTGCCAAGGTGGCATATACGAAGTGGAGTTCGCGAGGGGAGTTTGGCGAGGCCGTATATGCGAAGCGGCATATGTGAATTAGACATGCGAAGTGGGATTGGTGAAGTGGCATTACCGGAACGGATTGGCTAAGTGGCAATTGCGAGTTGGCTTATGTGAGGTGGCTTTATCGAGGAGGATTGGTGTGGCGAGCTGGCGAGCGAAAATTTTGAGGCAGTAGCCTATTTAACCAGTGCCCAGTAGCGATTTTTCTTCACAATTTTCTTCTTCTTTTCTTCATTCTTCCTCAGTTCTTCTCAGATTTGTTCCATTTATTTTCTAATACATTAATACTCAAAATTAATACATTAAATCATTAGATTATTACATTCTAAGGCATCAATCTTCAGTTTCAGAGAAATAAAGTAAATTTTCTTCAAATGTCATTTTCTTTTTAGATTAATAAATTCTGGTAGTTAGAATAGTTGATTATGAGTAGATAGGATTTATTACAAGCATTTTGAGGCTATTAATGGTAATTAATATGGGAGAAATCAGACTTTGTGGGCTATCATAAATAGTAGCGTGAACAGTAAATTCAAAATTTAATTCAGATTTTTCTTTAAGAGATGGATTAAATTGATGTTGGAAATCAAAAATAGAAACTATAAGATGGTTAAATTTTAAGAAATCATATTATGTGTTATTGATTAAGGAAAATCCTAATTTTGAATATTTGGGAAAATTTCATAGAAGAAGAGAACCAAGGAGTTTGAGGAGATTATTGTTTGAGCAAACTATTGAAGGAAATTCAAGAATAAATTTGTGTAGAGGTAAGTATGAACATCGCATATACATATTGTTTTCTTTGAAATGATTGTCCAAGCCTTACAAATGTTCACCAATATGACATTATATTAATGACTTATTAATTAAAGTTTTCATGATATTCTCAAACCAATGACAATTGTTTCATGTGATTGCTATATTTATCTTGTAAATGACTTGATCATCTTTCCTTGGATCAAGTTCATATGAAACCTATTCGGTAACTTGATTGAATTTATGTTATATATTGATGGTCTTGTGACTAATATGTTTCTTATGAGATTGCAACCGTATGACCCTATGGATAGAACGTTCTTCCCAATGAGAGTAAATTCATTGGTCCATAGTGCACTTTGGGAACCTAGCTGATAGGGTTTTTATCAGTGTTCCACCTAGAGGGGGATCATGAGCTCTAAGCGTATGCCTGACCAAGCATGCGTTTGCGATAAGGTAGCAAGGACTACCAATGCACTCTGTTGTGATAGGTAGCAAGGCTACTGATGCACTCTGTAGTTCTACCATGAAATTTGATAGTGCTATTCGATTGTGAGCACTTCTGTTCTTGTAAACCTAACGATTTGATATTTTTCTTAACCATGTTCTTTGGATTGACCTTTCTTTTGGATTGATGTATTTCTTTTATATTGCATGTTAATATCTTACTGAGTTGAAGGCTCACTCATTTTCTGTGGATTTAAGGTGATAGTGTAGCTCGTGAAGGAGCTAATATAAAAGATCGAACTTCTTGATTCATTCCTCCAAGAAGTCTCCATTGTAATCATTTTGATTTATATATATTATTGAATTATATTATGGCATTGTATGTACTGGGAGTATACTCTAGAGCTCCGTAGTTAGATGTTGAGGATGATACTATTTTGATGTCAAAATTGTTATAATTGGGTTACTCTTGTTCCTTAGTGATGTGGGAAGCATCTTTTGATCGGTAAGGAACAAGAGAAAATTCCTTAATGATAAATAAATAAATAAATAAATAAATAAATATATATATATATATATATGAATGATGATTTCATGTATCTTAGAAATGAATGTTTTAATGATAATCACATATGATGTAAATATAAAAAGTGTATGAGATCCAGGATATAAGGGTTCTACGGGTTTATGGTGGCCTTAAGCCTACCCTTTCCCTAGGAGCGTCGCACCAGTGGAGTTGGGGTGTGACAGAGATGGTATCAGAGCTATAGGTTTATAATCCTTAAGATAAAAGATAGATAGATGTGCATGAGCCCTAGTTTAAGTATTGATTAAGATAACTACGGAGCATAGGATTCATATCACGTCAATGTTGTGTATTCCTTTGGTATAGATCTGCGTTAATCTTGTGTTTTGAATCTAAGTTTACTTTATTTCTTTTATCAGTATTGAGATGCCTCCATGATGTGGTAGAGGACGAGGTCTAGGTCGTCCTAGGCGAGATCTACCTTCTGAAGAGGGTTCTGTGGGTGGAAATGGAGGACATGAGGTTCCTCCTGTGCCACCAGTGGATGTGGCTCATATGGCTCAGCAATTAGATCAGCTGCAGAGGAATTATGCAATGATAGCTGAGTTCATTACTCAGCAAAGGCAGCAACAGGTACCTCCAGTTCAAGTTCCAGAAATTCCTATTCCTCCGATAGTTCCACCACCTGTTGTACATCAAGTGGAAGAGGTATCATTTGAAAGGTTTCTTAAGCTTAAGCCCTTGGAATATAGAGGTGAGGTAGATCCTACAGATTTTATAGAGGAAATTGAAGAGAAAGTATAGATTCTGGGAATTCCCGATAGAAGAGCTATAGAGTTTGTGGGTTATTTAATGAAAGCAGAAGCCAAGGATTGGTTCAAGAGAAGCATTTCTGGCATGCTTCGGGAAAATGAAGATCTATCTTGGGAGAGATTGAAGGAACTAGTGCTGAATAAATTTCTTCCAGAGAGCGTGAGAGAAGCTAAGTCCCTAGAATTTGAAAGATTGGTTCAAACGCTTGGTATGAGTGTTTCAGAGAATGCCAGAAAGTTCAGTCAGTTGAGCAAATTTGCTCCAGCTTTGGTGCCTACAGAAGCGGCACGGATTCAAAGGTTTCACAGAGGATTAGTGGCTCCATTATCTAAACTCCTAGCTGCTCTTGAGTTTGACTCTTATTCTAAGCTATTAGACAAGGCTAGGATAACTGAGAATAGAGAAATGGAAGCTAGATCAGAAAGAGTGGAGAAGAAGAAATTTAAAGCAGACAGTTCTTCTAAGCAAGATAGTGGAGTGAAGAGTATGGGGGTGACACATCAGTCAGCTACTAGGAGTGGGTATATAGGTCCTTAAGAGAGGCCACAGTTGAGTCGGACTACTCCTGGACCCACTTCTTAGATGAGCCATAGTTCAGCTAGCTTTGCACCATCTAGGGCTCCTAAACTTTTGTGTCCTACCTGCGGCAAATTTCATAATGGCCCTTGTCGCTATGCCTCAGGAGCTTATTTTAGGTGTGGACAGCAAGGTCATTTCCTTAATAATTGTTCGCAATCATCTGTGGGAGGAAGACCACAGGCTTCTCAGGCCACAGTTCAGATGAATAGGGAGAGGAGTATCAGCCAGCAGCAAGGTGCAGGCAGAGGCATTGTGGGCAGGACTATAGAGGTTGGCAGAGAATCGGGTCAGCATGTGGAGCAGGCTTTGGGGTCAGTTCCCATGGGTAGAGGCAGAGGGAAAGTTTTTGCTCTAGCACAGCACGAGGCCCTGGCATCTAACACAGTGGTTACAGGTATTCTTCCGATCCAAGCCTTAAATGCTAGAGTATTGTTTGATTCGGGAGCTACGCATTCCTTTGTGTCATCATGTTTTGCTAAGAAATTGCATTGCATGTGCCCTGTGAGTTACTTGAACCTGTGTTGGTGGTTTCTAATCCTTTAGAGGAAGAGAGTGAAGTTCAAAATTTTTATCCCTCATGTGTAGTTAGTATAGGTGGCAAGAGCTTGAATGTGGATTTGATTGAATTGCTTGTATTAGAATTTGATGTGATTTTGGGCATGGATTGGTTGTCCAAGCACTATGCTACAATAGATTGTAATAGATTGGCGAGGAAGGATTGGCGAGCAAGGATTTGGTGAGGAAGGATTTAAGAGAGGCAGTAGCCTATTTAAATAGTCATTTTTGCATTCACGATAACTTCTTATCTTTTCTTTCTTTCTTCTTCATTTCTTCTCCTATCTCTCTCCAATCTGTTATCTCTTTTCTTTCTTTCTTCTTCATTTCTTCTCCTATCTCTCTCCAATTTATTCCATTTGTTTTCTAATGCATTAATACTCAAAATTAATGTATTAAATCATTAAATTAACACATTCAAAGGCTTCAATCATCATTTTCAAGTCAAGATCCTTTAAGAAATCATTTTTGGGGAAATAAGGTAATTTTCTCCAAATTTCATTTTCTTTTTATATTAAGATTTTTGATAGTTAGAATAGTTATTTATGAGTTATATAGAACCTATTATGACAATTTAAGGCTATTAATTATGGTTAATATGGAAGACATAAGAATTTATGAATTTTGATGAATAGTGAATTGTAATTATGTTCTTAATTTTCAATTTATTTAAGAGATGAATTAAATTAATGTTAGGAAACAATAATAGAGACTCTAAGATGGTTAAAATTATAAGGAACCATATTATGTATTATTAATTGAGAAAACCCTAATTTATAGAATTTGGGGATTATGATTAGGTTTGGACCATTCAAGGAATTGATGAGGATTTTCATTTAATCAAGTGTTGAGCTTAATTGTGGACAGTTTTGCTAAGAGGTAAGTTATAAATTACATAAATGTATACTTTCTCCTTATGAGATGAATTGTTAAATATTCATATACGTTCTTTATGATATGAAATTCTTACTTGATAACCTCTTTAATGTAATCATTTAATATATATAAGAATGACTTGGTTATTTTTTCTTGGACCAAGATCATGAACGAGCCTTTGATAAGAATGTTAAATGGTCTCTTGACCAATTCGAATTTTTGAGAATACCTTATTATAATGATCATTTGATATATATATATGTATAGAACACTTTTCCAATGAGAGTAAATTCATTGGTCCATGTGTACAATGGGAGCCCAATTGATAGGGTTTTTATTCACCTAGACGGGGCTACGAGCTTTAGGCATATGTTCGCGCAAGCATATATGTCATGTTAAGATAGCAAGGCTACTGATACGTTATGATATGATATTAGTTATATCTTATATGTGATTTGATAATGCCACCCTTTGTAGGCATTCTTATGTTCTAAATGAGAACCATGATTTAATTTATGATATGATTTGATAGTATTTTTTGTTGTAAGCACTCATGTTCTTTTTCAAGTATAAGTTTAAGATTCTTTCATGCCCAGGTATATGTATATGTATATATTCCTGATTTGATATTCAGATTCTTGGTTAACCTAAAGTGTTAATGTTGTTCATATCTTATTGAGTTAAAGGCTCACCCCTCTTCTGTGGTTTCATGAGCTAGTGTAGCTCGAGAGAGAGCTAATCCAGAGGATAAAACTTATTGACTTCTTCTTCATAAGAAAGCTTGGAAGTAATTATTTTATATATATATATATATATATATATATATATATATATAATCATGTCTATTGAGAAGTATTCTTTTAGAGCTCCGTAGCTAGATGTGGAATGGTTTTGATCTTGTTGCCGTGAATGGCATTTGTAGACTCTCATGTATTTCATATTGATGTTAGAACTATCTTTTGATTGGTAGGGAACAAGTGGAGATGTCATGATATATAATGATGATTTATGAAATATGATGTTTTGCATTGGATAAGTGTATGTTGTTATGTATGAGACAAGTTTAGTTAAGGGTTCTACGGGTTTATGGTGGACTTATGCCTATCATTGCCTTAGGACCGTTACATCGGTGGTGTTGGGGTGTGACAATAATCCAAGACTGTAGAGGGATAAAGGTTTTACATATCAGAAAGAAGAATGTGTTAGATGCCACAGATGTTATAGAGGAGAATGTAGGTTTGGAATTGGAGTTTATTTAAAAAGTGGAGAACAAGGGCACTTTATTCGAAATTGTCCACATCAGGGAAGTCAATGATAGAGGAATAGAAAAGACTATTGACAAGCAAATAGAAAAAGGCAGGGGCAAAAAGTTAATAAAGAGAGAAAAAATCAACACACACAAAGGAAAAGAAACACTCTATCTGAAATAAATTAGTTAGGAGCAATTTCTACTTTTTCGTAAAATAACAGGTATGACCTTTCAAGTAGAAAAGATATATTTGTGTTATAGCATTAAAACTAGTATTTATATATTCAATTAAGTTCTTTTTATAATATCATATATAAGAATTGATAGAGATAGTTAAGTAATCGATGATATTACTAAAAAGGTTAATATCTAAGAAATATAGATAAAAATTATATTAGACATGTATATCTAGTGTGTAACTAGAAGATTAGTAATTGAATAGTATTTATTGTGTTGTAAAGGTACAAGATTAGATATATATTTAGGTTAGAAAAGGATGTAATGAAGATAAAACATAAGATAAGTTACATAAGTAAATATAAAGAAGATAACTTCAAAATATTATATAATTAGAATATGTAGAGCTATTTATTAAATAGAAAGAGATAAATATTTATTTGGGCACTGATTTTAAATTAACTCAATCATATCAAATGACTCTAACAGAATTGAAAGAACTAAAGGTGTAATTGCAGAAGTCACTAGATAAAGGATTATACAATTAGGTAGTTCATTATAAAATGCAATTATATCAGCACTAATACATTGGGTTCCATCCGGACTCTGAAGTTAAATGTGTCTGTGCAAGGGTAGTTCTAAGATGAGTGACACCTTAAAAAGTTTTAGAATTGCTTAAGAATTAATCAATATATTAAGTGCACACAAAGAATTGATGAATCAAATATAATAAATCAGATATTCAAGTCATATATAGACAAATTTGTTAATGTGTAATAGATTAAGTTTAATGTAGGAAAAACAAGTTAACACTTATAACTTTAGAGATCTGATAAGAATAGGAAAGGCTAAGAATAAGAATCAATATTATTAGCAAGAAGTCTATAGGAAGTCAAGCTCGTATTACTATATCATTAAAGCCATTAATAAAAGAGATGAACTAATTAATATATGAGTAAAGTTCAATCTGAATTAAGGACCCAGGATAGAAACCAAGCTCAAATAACCCAAGTACAAATGAAACATATTGTTGATTGAATAGATTAAAGTAGTATAGAATAGATTAAAGTAGTATAGAGCATAGATTTTCAGTTATTGAAATTAGAAGAAAGGTATTCAAGGTAGAAAAGCTCTTAAATTCATAATTGATGATGGAATATTAACCATGTATTGATGTTACAATGATATTAATGATAATGATAATGATGAATTCATAGATTAATTATTTATAAATTAGATAAGTTATTGAACTATAAATATAGGGTTGGTTGATAATGTAATGACTTAATCGATTAGATATTCTAAATTTTTATCAAAAATGAGAAACATGTTTGATAGAGATAAGATTGTGTAATCTGTTGATGGATATTAATGGTTAGCTATGAATGGTAATCTGGATGTGTTAAGGTATTAATATATGATGTGAATTCAAAGTTGATGACTATTATGAAAGATTCTGTTAGAGGATATTATATTATATTACTATAGGAAGTAAGTTACTCATAAATGGAGTGAATACAACCACTATGATAGGTTGATATTGATTGAATGTGATTCAAAAGTCAGATTTGATACTTTGTCACAAATAGGGAAGTCATGATAGGTACGACTATAATATGAATATTCAATATATATAGTAATTTGAGGTAAGTAAAGATTAGAAAGAATTCGATCAGGAAAATATGAGCTGTGGCATATAAGAATGTGTGGTGAGTGTTATAAGTAAGTCTAGTGATTAGATGAATAATATAATGGCAGAAGTAATATGCGGGTTTAGAATGTGATATATAAAAGATATGATTTCCAATGGTATATATATATATGAAAGTCAATTTAGGATTATCTAAGGAATTGAATTTAAAAAAAATATAAGATAGTATGAATGATGTGCATAATGATTTAAGGTTTAGTAGGGACCAGGTAAGATTCATTTGGAGATTGTAAGCATTACAATCTATGGTTATATCATGATATAACATATGATTGGTTTACAAAGAAGCTAAAGATGAATTGATTGGAAACATATATAGTAATGAAGAACACAAAGTCTTAATTGAAAATTTTATGAGATATATGGATAAAGAGTGTATGATTGGAAGATTTAGGAACGAATGCATATATAAGTAAGAGTGGTGCTTTAAAGAATTATTGTTGATAATTATAAGTTTTAAGACATATGATAGTATTGTAAATAATGGAATTGTAGTAGCAGGTAACATTTCTAAGAGAATGAAACATATCAAAGATGACTGATAGGTGTAAATTATATATATTTGTTTTACCCAAATTATTTAGGATTTTATATTTTTCTTTTATGTTTTAATTAATATTTATCTATTTATTTTACACTTATCTTGGATTTATCTTTTAGGAATATTTCGAAAAATAAGCTGGAAATTACTGTTTTTAATGAAGATATGGGCATGTCTATCAGGAGGCATAGACATGTGTCGGGATGGAAACTTATAAAAGGAGCTAGGCAATTCTAGGGCTAGAGAACATAATTTTGGAGGAAAAAAGGAGGTGGCTACTGCAAAAAACAGAGGAGACTAGTGAGGGAGCACTCGAGATTAAAAGAGATCCCAAAATCAAGAAGAATCACTCTCCAATGTTTTCCATTATAGTTTCTTCCTTGTTTTTTTTTGATTTTTGTTAGATTAAATATGAACTAAATTTCTTTTTAGCTAAGGCTATGAAAAGCCTAAATCATACAATGTTTTGAAATTAGTTAATTTAATCAAGGCAATTTTATTTTCATATGTTTGTGAATTATTATTCTTAA
>CANXYC010556291.1:0-25412 GCA_948193065.1 Aleurites moluccanus | reverse complement strand
CGAAATCGCGCTACGAGCAGATACCGATTTTTCGACCGGGATTATTTCTTAAACTACTGCTCAAATAAATAAAATAAGGCCATTTTCAAGTCTTTAAATTATTTTCTCTCTTTAAATATAATATTAAATCCATAAAATTCCGACAGGCGAAAAATGACCATTTTGGCCCTAGTTCACCAAAAACTCAAAATTTGTTGATTAAGTCCTAGCAGCCTCTAAACCATTTCTATGCCTAAATCTAATTCAAATAACATGCATAAATACCAATTCCATGCATAAATACATATTAACATTATCATATTAAGAAAACAAAAATCTCTCACCGAAGATCTCTATATAGGTTTGGTTCAGGCTAGGCTGAGGTGTTACACTCTGGCAAGGCCAAAAAAAGGAGAAGTAAGAAGAAGAAATTCAATCCCCTTAAGCCCAAAGGTGGCGTTGAGAAGAACTAGAAAGAGAACAAGGCGAGCAGTGCAACGAGGGACATGTGTTTCCACTTCCAAGAGAAGGGACACTGAAAGAATGATTGCCCAAAGTGGAAGGGTAAAGGCAAGGAGAATGGAGAGGGTATGTCTCTTTCTTGCTATTCTGATGCGTTTTCTCATTCATCTATTACATGGATCCTTGATTTAAGTGCTAGCTCACATGTGTGTCAATCTTTGCAGGATCTAGAAAGCAGTGAAGACTTGGGAGGTGAAGAGGTGACTTTAAAGATTGGCAATGGAGTTAGTGTAGCAGCCAAGGCCATTGGATCCACTTCTATTGATCTTTATGATCATGTATTGCTTTTGAAAGATGTTTTATATATGCTTAATGCCTACAGGAATATTATCTCTATATCTAGATTAACTCTATTAGGATATGAACTATTGTTTAAGAAAGATGTATGTATTTTGTATTTTGATAATACAATAGTTGGTATGGATTATGTAATTGATCATCTTTATTACTTGCATAGTAATGGTAAAGCAATTTCAAGCTTGTATGACATTAATGCCATGATTAGGAATAAATCTAGTTCAAAATTTTTATAGCACTTGAGACTAGGTCATATTGCTGAAGATCGACCCTTGAGGTTGGAGAAATAGGCAATCTTAGATTCACTGAGTTTTGAACCATATCCAACTTGTGAGTCATGTCTTCAATACAAAATGACTAGGTCACCTTTTGTTAGACGAGGGGAAATAACTAAGAAATTTTGGAGCTAATACATAGTGATTTGTGTAGCCTATTTAGTATATTAGCTAGAGGTAGATTCTCCTACTTCATCAAAATGACAAATAATCTTTCTAGATTTAGTTATATATATATAATGAAGGATAAGTATGAGGCCTTTGATAAATTCAAATAGTATAAGTATAAGGTGGAGAATCAGAAGGGAAAGAGTATAAAAACCTTGTGGTCTGACTAAGGTGGAGAGTACTTAAGTACCAAGTTCAGAGCCTTTCTAAAGAAGCATGGTATTGTTTCATAGCTTACTCCTCCTGTAACACCACAACTCAATGGTGTATCGAAAATGAGGAATTGTACCTTGTTGGACATGGTATGCCACATGATGGGTTATACTGATTAGCCTACAAACCTGTGGGCATATGCATTACAGACTACTTATTATATTTTGAACCGTGTTCCATCCAAATATGTCCCTGCGACTCCTTATGAGATATGGTATGGTAGGACCCCTAGTCTTAAACACATTAGGATATGGGGTTGTCCGACCCGTATAAAGAAGTTGAAGGTTGACAAATTAGAGGATAGAACTATGAAAGGTAGATCTAATGGTTACCCTACGAGATGTTCAAGATACTATTTCTATCTTTCAAAATGGCAAACCATGGCTTTTAGCCAGGATGTTGTCTTTTTGGAGAAGGAGTTTCTTCAAAAGGGCAATAAAGGGAGGATGATAGACTTGGATGAGGGCTCATCTAGTGAAGTCCAACAAAATGATCCCATTATGGTCGATCAACCCAGTAAGGAGTTTGTACCAATCACAGATGTCTCTATAGTAGTTCCTTATAGATAAGATAGAGTATCTCATCCTCCAGAGAGACATGGGTTTCACTTTGAGAATATTCATAATTTGTTCATTCTTGGTGAAATTGATCATTCTGACAATCCTACTTGTTATGAGGAGGCTATGTTGGACATAAACTCTCTTAAATGGATCGAGGCTATGTTATCTGAGATAGATTCCATGTACGCAAATCATGTATGGAAGCTGGTGGGCCCTCCTGAATGGGTGATTCCCATAGGGTGTAAATGGGTTTATAAGCATAAGATTGGTGCAAACGGAAAGATTGAGACCTATAAAGCATGGCTTGTGGCTAAAATTTTTTGTCAGTGTCAAGGTATTGACTATGAGGAGACCTTTTTCCTAGTAGCTATGGTTAAATCTAGTTGGATCTTGTTAACCATATCAACACATTATGATTATAAGGTTTGACAGATGGATGTCAAGATAGCCTTCCTTAATGGTCATATTGAGAGAACATATTTAAGGAGCAACCCAGAGGTTTCAAATCCCAACATAGCTCGAAAGTGTGCATGCTTAGAAGAACCATTTATGAACTCAAGCAAGCCTCAAGGAGCTAAAATCATCATTTTGATGAAGTCATTACATTGTTTGGTTTATTTAAGAACGTTGATAAGCTCTGTATGTACAAGAAGGTTAGTGAGAGAAAAATCACTCTCCTAATCTTATACGTGGATGACATTTTATTGATGGGTAATGACGTTGGAATGTTATCAGATGTAAAACTATAGTTATCCCATACTTTCTCATGAAAAACTTAGGGAAGGCGACCTATATTCTTAAAATTTGACTTTATCGAGATAGAGTGAAGAGAATGATAGGTTTGTCTCATAGTGTAATATCTGCCATTATTGTCATTTTAATTAAATTGTATGTTTGAAGAATTAATTAAATATATGAATGTTTTGAGAAATCCAGAAATTTCTGGTTTCAATTGCAGGATTTTATGATGTTAATTGCATAACCCTAAACAAATAATTTAGTAGATTGTAAAACATGAAAGTTGTGACTCCATGTCTCTGAAATTCTGTAAAATGTCTTGGCAGAATTTTATATGTGTGATGAGTTGTCCCTTTGAGTAAGATTGGTCTGGTTGAGTATTTCTGCAGAAAGTCAGTGTCTGTTTGAACTTTTTGGGAATGACTGAGATAGATTGAGTCAAAGGTGTAAACATGAAAAATGTTTCTTTATGTGTTGTATTGTTGGCTGTAAAATTTCAGGAATTTTGGATAAGTATATCTCAGTGGAGAATAGAAATTATCAGACCTGTTCGGATGGATTGTGGGCAGTAAGTCTGGGTGACATTTAGAGAGTCACCATGGTTTGTGTAGTTGTTCTTATGATTTGAATTTTTAGATATATTGAGCCTCTATATGTTTATTTTAAGTGGCAAAAAGAATTAGGAAGTTTGGATGTTTATAGCTTATTTGCGAGCTGGTTAAGTATAAGTTACTGAGGAAGAGTTTTAACGTATTAGGATCTGGTTATGGTGAGCCGGAAAAATGCGAAGTGACATTTTGTGAGCCAGAAATGTGAGCTGGCAAAGTGGCTAGGTGAGATTGCTGAAGTGGCAATTGGTAAAGAGACATATGTGAAGTGGCATATGCGAAGTGAGATTTGGCGAGGAGGAAAAGGCGAGGTGGCATTATGCGAAGAGGCATTATGCGAAGAGGGAATGTGCGAAGTGGTAGTTCGCGAGTAGAGTTCGCGAAGAGGAAGTTCGCAAAGAGGGAGTTTGGCGAAGAGGTTTGGCGAAGAGGCATTATTTTAGGAAGATTTTGCGAGGAGAGTTCGCGAGGAGAGTTTAGCGAGGCAGCATAAGTGAGGTAGCACATGCGAGCTGGTTATGCGAAGTGGAATTCACGGAGTGGCTTTTGCGAAGTGGTATTGCCGGATCAGTTTGGCGAGCTGGAAATGGCGAGCTGGCTTAGGCGAGGTAGCATTGCCGAGGCAAGTTGGCGAGGAGAGCTGGCAAGCGAGATTTTTTGAGCAGTAGTATATTTAAACCCAACCATCCAGTAGCGTTCCTCCACGATTTTTCTTCCTTCTTTCTTCGTTATTCTTCAATCTTTTCTCAAATCAGTTCCATTTTATTTTCTAAGGCATTGATACTCAAATTGATGCATTAGACCTCTAGATTATTTTATTTTAAGGCAGAAATCATTTGATTTAAGCAAGAAATCTCAGAAAATTCAGTTTTGAATAAATTAGGTAAATTTTCTTCCAAAGTTATTTTCTTTAGATTTATTCAAGTCTGTTGGTTGGAATAATTAATATTGAGTATATAGAATTTATTGCAAGTAATTTGAAGTTATTAAGGGTAATTAATTTGGGAGAGATCAGAATTTCTAGACTGTCATGAATAGTAGCATGAACAGTAAATCTGACTTAAATGCAGATTTTTCCTTAAGAGATAAATTAAATTGAGGATAGAAATTAAGAATAGGAACTCTAAGATGATTAAATATTCAGAAATCATGTTGAATATTATTGATTTGGGGAAAACCCTAATTTTGTATATTTGGGGAAATTTTTTAGGAGGAGAAAATCAAAGAAATTGAGAAGTGGAATTGAGAAATCTGTTAAAGGGAATTTCAAGAGAAATTTTAGTAAGAGGTAAGTATGAACATTGCATTTGTTTATAATTTCCTTAAGATAACATAACAGAACATTTGTAATAATAAACCATATGATTCTTGCATATTTGATATTATATCATTGAGCTATCAATTAAGAATTTATGATATCCTAAAAACCGAGATTTCTCACTTGTTCATGTGATTACCTTATATATATATATATATATAATGTAAGTGACTTAGTAAATTTTCTTGGACCAAGATCACATGATTCTTACTTGTTTCTTACTTGTTAAATTTGATAGAAATTATGATATATGTTGATGGTCTTGCGACCAATATGTTATGATGAGATTGAAACCATATGACCCTATGGATAGAACACTCTTCCTAATGAGAGTAAATTCATTGGTCCATTGTGCACTTTAGGAATCTAGCTGGTAGGGTTCTGTACCAGTGTTCCACCTAGAGGGGACCACGAGCTCTAGGTGTATGCCTGGCCAAGCATGCGTTTGCGATAAGGTAGCAAGGACTACTGATGCGCTCTGTTATGATAGGTAGCATGGCTACTAATTTATTCTATAGTTCTACCATGATATTTGATAGTGCTATTCGATTGTGAGCACTTCTGTTTCTTTGTAAGCTTAACCACATTCTAAATTTTACCCATGCTTTTGAAATTAATGTTTCTTGCAAATTATATATATATATATATATATATATATATATATATATATATATATATATATATGTAATTGTATTCCTTTCTTACTGCATGTTCATATCTGACTGAGTTGAAGGCTCACTCCTCTTCTGTGGATTTCAGGTGATAGGGTAGCTCGTAAGGGAGCTAATAGGGAAGATCCAGCTTCTTGACTCATTCTTCCAAGAAGCCTTCATCATAATTATTTTGAAATATGATTATGTATATTCATTGTATGGTATTATGATACAATATGTAATGGGAGTATACTCTAGAGCTCCGTAGTTAGTCATTAGGGAGGATAATATTTTGATGTATGATTTATTGGGTTACTCTTGTTCCTTAGTGATGTGGGATGCATCTTTTCATCAGTAAGGAACAAGAGAAAATTTATGAAATGAGATAAAAGAAAGATATGAATTATGCTTATACTGATTATTGAAATGATTATCGTATGATATCTATATTCGATATGAATGTGTATTATTAGTGAGATCCAGGATATGTGAGTTCTACGGGTTTATGGTGGCCTTAAGCCTACCCTTACACTAGGACCGTTGTACCACTGGAGTCGGAGTGTGACAGAGGTGGTATCAGAGCTCTAGGTTTATAATCCTTAAGATAAAAGATAGATAGAGATGCATGAGCACTAGTATAAGTATTGATTAAGATAACTACGGAGCATAGGATTTGTGTTTCGTCTAATTGTGTCTTCCTTTGGTAATTATATCTGCGTTAAGTGTGCGTAGTGAGTTTGATAATATTTGTTCTTTTTATCAGTATCGAGATGCCTCCATGTCGCGGTTGAGGATGAGGTAGAGGCCGTCCTAGGCAGGATTTACCTTTCAAAGAGGGTTCAGTAGGTGGGAATAGAGGAGATGAGGTTCCTCCTGTGCCACCAGTGGATGTGGCTCATATGGCACAACAGTTAGACCAGCTGCAGAGGAACTATGCAATGATAGCTGAGTTTATTACTCAGCAAAGGCAGCAACAGGTATCTCCAGTGCAAGTTCCAGAAATTCATGTTCCTCCGGTAGTTCCAACACCTGTAGTGCATCAAGAGGAAGAGGTATCCTTTGAAAGGTTTCTCAAGCTTAAGCCCTCAGAATATAAGGGTGAGGTGGACCCTACAAATTTCCTTGAGGAAATTGAAGAAAAAGTGCAAATTCTAAGGATACCTGATAGAAGAGCCATTGAGTTTGTGGGGTATTTAATGAAGGCGAAAGCAAAAGACTAGTTCAAGAGAAGCATTTCTGGTATGCTTCGGGATAATGAAGAGTTATCTTGGGAAAGATTCAAGGAGTTGGTGCTTAATGAGTTTCTTCCTGAGAGTGTGAGGGAAGCTAAGTCCCTGGAGTTCGAGAGATTAGTTCAGACCCCTGGCATGAGTGTTTCAGAGTATGCCAGGAAGTTCAGTCAGCTTAGTAAGTTTGCTCCTGTATTAGTGCCTACAGAAGTGGCACAGATTCAGCGATTCCGTAGAGGATTAGTGGCTCCATTGTTTAAGCTCCTAGCTGCACTTGAATTTGATTCTTATTCCAAGCTGGTGGACAAAGCTCGAATAATTGAGAACAGAGAAATGGAAGCCAGATTAGAGAGGGTTGAGAAGAAGAAGTTTAAGGCTGACAGTTCTTCCATACCAGATAGTGGGGTGAAGACGATGGTAGTGGCTCATCAGTCAGCTCCTAGAAGTGGGTATAGAGGACCTTCAGGGAGACTACAGCAAAGTAGGACTACTTCTGGACCTACTTCTCAGATGAGTCAGGGATCAGCTAGTTTTGCATCACCCAGGGCTCCTAAACCTCTGTGTCCTTCATGCGGAAAATTCCATAGTGGACCTTGTCATTATGCATCAGGAGCTTGTTTCAGACGTAGACAGCAAGGTCACTTTCTCAAGAATTATCCACAGCCACCCTTTGGAGGTACACCCCAGGCTTCTTAGGCTACAGTTCAGATGAGCAGAGAGAGGAGCATCAGTCAGCAGCTAGGAAGAGGTAGAGGTATTTTGGGCAGAACTATTGAGGCTGGCAGAGGATCAGGTCAGCATGAGGCTCAGGCTTCTGGGTCGACTCCTATGGGTAGAGGCAGAGGGAGAGTTTTTGCCTTGACATAGCATGAAGCCCAAGCATCCAATACAGTGGTTACAGGTATTCTTCCGATTCAAGCTTTGAATGCTAAAGTATTGTTTGATTCGGGAGCTACGTATTCATTTGTATCGTCATGTTTTGCTAAGAAGTTGCATGTGCCTTGTGTATTGCTTGAAAATGTGTTGATTGTGTCTACTCCTTTGGAGGAAGAGATTGAAGTTTAGAACTTCTATCCATCCTGTGTGCTTAGCATAGGTGGCACGAGCTTGAATGTGGATTTGATTGAATTGCCAGTGTTGGAGTTTGATGTGATTTTGGGCATGGATTGGTTGTCCAAGCACTATGCCATTATAGATTGTAATGGGAATAAGCTAGTCTATAAGCCACCTTCGGGTGAGGAATTTGAGTTCCAAGGGGAGCGGAGTGAAGTGCCATACAATGCAATATCTGCCATTGGGGCAAGAAGGTTGCTGAGAAAGGGTTACCAAGGATATTTGGCATATGTCCGGGACACTAGTAAGGAAGTGAAAGGTTTGGAGCAAATTCCTATAGTTAATGAGTTTTCGGACGTATTTCCTGAAGAATTGTCTGGTTTGCCACCAAATAGAGAAATAGAGTTCGGTATAGAGTTACTACCTGGCACAAGTCCAATTTCTATTCCTCCCTACCGTATGGCACTAGTTGAGTTGAAAGAATTACTCAGTTGCAAGATTTGCTTGACAAAGGATTCATTAGACCCAGTAGTTCACCGTGGGGAGCACCTGTACTCTTTGTAAAGAAGAAGGATGGTTCTATGAGATTGTGTATAGACTACAGGCAGCTCAATAAGGTAACTATCAAGAATAAATATCCTTTGCCAAGAATAGATGATCATTTGATCAGTTGCAAGGTGCAAGTCATTTCTCCAAGATAGACTTAAGGTCGGGGTACTATCAGTTGAAAATTCAAAATGAAGATGTACCGAAGACGGCATTCCGAACTAGATATGGACACTATGAGTTCTTAATGTTGCCATTTGGATTGACTAATGCACCGACTGCATTTATGGACTTGATGAATAGAGTGTTCAGGCCATTCTTGGACAAGTTAGTCATTGTATTTATTGATGACATTCTTGTGTATTCTAAGAGTAAAGAAGAGCATGAAGAATACCTTAGAGTTGTATTGCAGACTTTGAGAGAGCATCAGCTATTTGCCAAGTTTTCAAAGTATGAATTATGGCTTGAGAATGTGGGTTTTCTAGGGCATATAGTGAGCAAAGAAGGGGTTAAAGTTGATCCTAGAAAGGTGGATGCAATTCTTAGCTGGCCTAGACCCACGAATGTTTCAGAAGTTAGAAGTTTCTTAGGTTTGGCAGGCTACTACAGGAGATTTGTTCAAGATTTCTCCAAGATTACAGCTCCTTTGAGCAAGCTCACTCATAAGCAAGTTAAATTCTATGGTCAGATGCATGTGAAGAGAGCTTCCAGAAGTTGAAGACTTGTCTCACCACGACACCTGTTTTAGCTTTGCCATCGAGTAAAGGAGGTTATGCGGTGTATTGTGATGCATCGAGAGTGGGACTTGGTGGTGTGCTTATGCAGCATGAAAAAGTGATAGCTTATGCTTCGAGGCAGTTAAGGAAGCATGAGATGAACTATCCAACTCATGATCTTAAGATAGTTTCATTAGTGTTTGCATTGAAGATCTAGAGACACTACCTGTATGGTGAGAAGTGTGAGATTTTCACAGATCATAAGAGATTGAAGTATATATTCCAGCAGAAAGCTCTTAACCTTAGGCAGAGAAGGTGGGTTGAATTGCTTAAGGATTATGACTGTGAAATCTTATATCATCCCGGGAAAGCAAATGTTGTAGCTGATGCTCTGAGCAGGAAGTCCTTGGAGAGCTTATCCCATATTTAAGTAAGTAGAAGGCCTTTAGTAAGGGAAGTGCAGAAGTTGCATGATATGGGGATCAGTTGGGAATTGTCAGATTCAGGAGTGCTTTTGGCAAATTTCCAAGTCAAGCCACTCCTCATTGATCAAATTAGAGAAGCTCAAGATAGAAACCCTCAATTGGTGAGGATAAAGAATGAAGTGGGATCAGAAAAAGCTCCAGGATTTAATATGGAAGATGGTATGTTAAGGCACGGCACCAGGTTATATGTTCCAGCAGTTGATAATTTAAGGGATATGATTCTTAAGGAAGTACATAATGCCAAGTATAATGTGCATCCAGGTGCAACGAAGATGTATCATGATATCAAGAATTCATACTGGTGGAGTGGAATGAAAAGAGATGTTGCAGAATATGTAGCCAAATGTCTAACCTGTCAGCAAGTCAAGTTTAAGCATCAGAAGCCATCAGGGTTACTCCAAGAGTTGCCTTTGCCGGAATGGAAATAGGAGAGAGTAACCATGGATTTTGTGATTGGTTTGCCAAGAACTTCAAGGGGCTATGACTCAATATGGGTTATTGTGGATAGATTAACCAAGTCAGCTCATTTCCTACCAGTCAAGACGACTTATGGAGCTTCTCAGTATGCCCAGATTTATGTGGATGAGATTGACAAACTTCATGGAGTTCCAGTTTCAATTATATCAGATAAAGGTACTCAGTTTACCTCGAGGTTTTGGCAGAAATTGCAAGAATGTCTAGGTACTCAGCTTAATTACAACACAGCTTTCCATCCGTAAACAGATGGGCAATCAAAGAGGACCATCCAAACTCTAGAAGACATGCTGAGGATGTGCATTCTAAATTTTGGAGGGAATTGGGATGCTCATTTTCCATTGATAGAATTTGCCTACAACAACAGCTATCATTCCACAATTAAAATGTCTCCTTATGAAGCTTTGTATGGAAGAAAATGCAGATCTCCTTTGTGTTGGGATGAAGTTGGAGAAAAGTATATCGAAGGACCGGAGTTGATACGATATACTTCAGAAAAGGTTCCACATATCCGAGAAAGATTGAAGACAGCTTTCAGTCTCCAAAAGAGTTATGTTGATCCAAAGAGGAAGAATCTTCAGTTTTCCATTGGAGATCTTGTGTTTCTAAAGATTTCTCCAATGAAGGGAGTTCTACGGTTTGGCAAGAGAGGCAAGCTGTCTCCAAGATCTATTGGACCTTTTAAGATTTTGAGTAAGGTTGTGGAGGTTTCCTACAAGTTGGCATTGCGTCCTAACATGGAAAAGGTGCATTCGGTATTTCATGTATCGATGCTTCGGAAGAATGTTGCCGATCCTTCTCATGTGCTTCAAGTGCCGAAAATGGATCTTCAACCAGATTTTTCATATGAAGAATTCCCAATTGCAATTGTAGATCGAATGGTTAAGAAGCTAAGAAACAAGGAGATATCAATGGTGAAAGTTTTGTGGAGAAACCAAGCCATGGAAGAGTGCACATGGAAGAGTGAGCAAAGCATGCAAGATAAATATCTTCATTTATTTCAGGCTTGAGGAAGATTATTATAAATTCGAGGATGAATTTATTAAAGGGAGGAAGAATGTAATATCTTCCATTTTTTTCATTTTAATTAAATTGTATGTTTGAAGAATTAATTAAATATATGAATGTTTTGAGAAATCCAGAAATTTCTGGTTTCAGTTGCAGGATTTTTTGAGGTTGATTGCATGACTCTCAAGAAATAATTTGGTAGAGTGTAAAACATAAAAGTTGTGAATCCATGTCTCAACTAAAATTCTATAAAATGGCTTGGTAGAATTTTGTGTGTGTGATGAGTTGTCCCTTTGAGTAAGACTGGTCTGGTTGAGTATTTCTGCAGGAAGTCAGTATCTGTTTGAAATTGTTGGGAATGACTGAGATAGATTGAGCCAAAGGTGTAAACATGAAAAATATTTCTTTATGTGTTGTGTTGTTGGATGTAAAATTTTAGGAATTTTGGATAAGTATATCTCAGTGGAGAATGGAAATTATCAGACCTGTTCGGATGGATTGTGGGCAGTAAGTCTGGGTGACATTTAGAGAGTCACCATGGTTTGTGTAGTTGTTCTTGTGATTTGAATTTTTGGATATATTGAGCCTCTATATGTTTATTTTAAGTGGCAAAAAGAATTAGGAAGTTTGGATGTTTATAGCTTATTTGCGAGCTGGTTAAGTATAAGTTACTGAGGAAGAGTTTTAAGTTATTAGGATTTGGTTATGGCGAGCCGACAAAATGCGAAGTGGCATTTTGCGAGCTGGCAATGCGAGATGGCAAAGTGGCGAAGTGGCGAGATGAGATTGCCGAAGTGGCAATTGGCGAAGAGACATATGCAAGGTGGCATATGCGAAGTGAGGTTTGGCGAGGAGGAAAAGGCAAGGTGGCATTATGTGAAGGGTGAATGTGCGAAGTGGCAGTTCACGAGTAGAGTTCGCGAAGAGGAATTTCGCGAAGAGGGAGTTTGGCGAAGAGGCATTGTGCGAGGTGGCATAGGGTCATATGATGAGATTGAAACCATATGACCCTATGGATAGAACACTCTTCCTAATGAGAGTAAATTCATTGGTCCATTGTGCACTTTGGGAATCTAGCTGGTAGGGTTCTGTACCAGTGTTCCACTTAGAGGGGACCACGAGCTCTAGGCGTATGCCTGGCCAAGCATACGTTTGCGATAAGGTAGTAAGGACTACTGATACGCTCTGTTATGATAGGTAGCATGGCTACTGATTCATTCTGTAGTTCTACCATGATATTTGATAGTGTTATTCGATTGTGAGCACTTCTGTTTCTTTGTAAGCCTAACTACATTCTGATTCTTACCCATGATTTTGAAATTAATGTTTCTTGCAAATTATGTATGTATATATATATATATGTAATTGTATTCCTTTCTTACTGCATGTTCATATCTTATTGAGTTGAATGCTCACTCCTCTTCTGTGGATTTCAGGTGATAGGGTAGCTCGTGAGAGAGCTAATAGGGAAGATCTAGCTTCTAGACTCATTCTTACAAGAAGCCTTCATCGTAATTATTTTGAAATATGATTATATATATTGATTGTATGGTATTATGATACAATATGTAATGGGAGTATACTCTAGAGCTCCGTAGTTAGTCATTGGGGAGGATAATATTTTGATGTATGATTTATTGGGTTACTCTTGTTCTTTATTGATATGGGATGCATCTTTTGATTAGTAAGGAACCAGAGAAAATTTATGAAATGAGATAAAAGAAAGATATGAATTATGCTTATACTGATTATAGAAATGATTATTGTATGATATCTATATTCGATATAAATGTGTAATATTAGTGAGATCCAGGATATGTGAGTTCTACGGGTTTATAGTGGACTTAAGCCTACCCTTGCCCTAGGACCGTCGCACCACTGGAGTCGGGGTGTGACACATAGTCTATACTTAGAAAAAGTGTTAAATAGATTCAACATGCTTGATTGCAAGAAGGGACTATTATCTGTACAGCACGATATCCATCTTTCTAAGGAGATGCATCCTAAGACACCTAAGGAAGAAAGGAGATAGTCAAGATTCCATATGCTTCAGCTATTGAGAGTCTAATAGTCAATATTCCATATGCTTCGGTTATTAAGAGTCTAATGCATATTATGTTGTGTACAAGGCTCGACATTGCATACACAGTTAATGTGACTAGCCAGTTTCAGTCTAATCCAGGTGAGGAGTACTGGATTGTAGTCAAAGTTATCCTAAAATACCTGTGAAGGATTAAGAATTTAGCTTTAATATATGGAGGAGGGGATCTTCGGATTGATGGTTTTATGGATTTTGACTTCTTGTTTGATGTGGATGATAGAAAATCTATCAATGGGTTTATGTTTATCTGTAATGGAGGGGCAATGAGGTGGAGAAGCTCCAAGCAGACTACCACTATGGACTCCACTATAGAGGCTTAGTATGTTTCTATCTCGAATGCCGTTAAGAAAGCAGTTTGGATTAGGAAGTTTGTTACCGAACTAGGAGTGGTTCCTTCCATTGAGTCAGCAATCCCTCTCTACTACGACAACAATAGAGCCATTGCTTAGGCAAAAGAGCCCAAGTCTCACTAGAAATCCAAACATATAGAGCGATAATTTCACGTGATCGGGGAGATTGTTGGGAGAGGCGATTTGGTCGTGTAGAGCTGAGAACCCGGCTAATCCCATTAGTAAATCCATTTCACAATACTAGTTGCACTAGCATCTAGATAGGATGGGTTTTAGATATTATACAGAATGACTCTAGTGCAAGTACGAGTTTGTTAGTGTATGTGTACCCTGTGAGCCATATTTGTATTATCTTTATACATATTTTATAACTGAATTTCCTTTATGGTAATAGATGATGTATTCTTCATTTATATTGGTTTTACACTTATGTTGAGAGTATTATCTCTAAGCACTTGGTAAATGAACGTTTCTCAATTGATGAGAATATGGTGACCATTTAGTCTGGTACAAGTATTTTAAATTTGTCCATGGTCATTGGACTCTTAGCTTAGGCCACACTAATTCTTGAAAGACCATCACCTTTATTTATCTTTCAAGTTAGCACGAGTTACTAATGGAAGGGAAACAGTGGGTCACTATCTGCTTAACTAAGTGTCAGGATAAATATATAGATACTCATTAATTGAGTGATCAAACAGTGATGCTAGATGAGAATGACACGTGTGTCAATCATTCATCATCAATGATTATCTTTGTGCATATAATCCTTTGACTTGAGGCGATGCACGTTACTTATATATATGGTTAAGGTTTGTTACTGTTGTGAGGCCTCATCCAAGTGTCGCTTTGGTCTGCTTAAGGAATTGGATCGCTCATTAAGGGGTTTTGTCTCATGTCACGAATGCTTGGTCGTCTTTTTTGTTTTGATGTTCTGAAAGTTTGATTGATTTTTTGTTTATCATGTTTTCAATTTTGTTTTGAAATCTGCTTCTGTTTTTGAAATATGTTTTCAGGGAGTCGCCACCATAATTTTATTTTTTTAATAGAAAAATATAAGAAAAAACCCAAAAATAACTCCAATTTAGTTGCACAAGGATAAAATGCATTAGACCTTCAAACCAAGTTGAATTTGGGGACTAGATTTTTTATATAAGAAATTATGACTTGACTTTTGATTAATTCTAGCTTAAAGTTATATTTTTCATTATCAGTTTAATTGCATGACATTTAATGGATTGCATTTATATGAGAAATAGTAAATAAATCAGAAAGTAATAAATCATGCATCTAAAGCAATAAAGAATTATTACATAATCAGCAATTGAGGATATTAACTCTAGCCCTTATAGGTTCTAAGTTAATCACACATTCCTCAATCCAAATAAATTGGAGATATTGACTCTAGCCCTTACAGGTTATAAGTCAATCACATGTCCTCCAAAATAAATAAATTTAAAGCAATAAAAAAAAAGGAGAAAATGATTTTAGGGTTTCTAAATTTGATACTTGATTAAAAGCATGCCTATGTATCCCTTCGAATAGAATTCAAAATCAGTGTAGTTCGCCTTTTTTGAAAAGGGTTTGGGTCTAATTTGGGTTCACATATCTGATTTATTCGATTTCAGTTCATAGGTCTAATTTAGTATGATTTCGGTTCATAGATCCGATTTGGTCTGATATGAGAAGTCTAATTATACCGTTTTTAGGGATTTATGGGCCAGCGGTAGTCAAAGAGATTTTCCGGATCAGAGTTCCACCTTTGGATTCGGATTCTGATTCGAAGAGGTCCAATTAATTCAATGAGAATTAATTAGAGGATTTGTCAAGTCGACTTCTTGGTTTTCCTCATTTTAATGAGAACCAAAGGTGTCGATTTTCATTCAAAGAGAACTAAACCCTAAATTAAAAACTCAAAAAGAGTTTGGTCGGTTCAAAAACTTAAAGAAAGTCGATTTAATTAATTATAAATCAAATAGAGTTAAATAGGATTTTAATGAGATTTAATTTAGCTAATTAATTTTCAATTTTCTCAAAGAGATAAGTTAGAGAGAGAAAATCTCAAAGAGAGATTTTTATAGAGAGAGAAAGAGAGGGTCTCAATTTCTCAAAAAGAGAAGAAGTGTGAAAAATGGTGGAAGAGGCCCCTATTTATAGAGTTTCATAGGGGTATTTTTAGTATTTTAAAAGTCACTGTTGTCGGGCTGCCTTGGTGACACAGTCGTGCCTTATTGGAGGTACGACCAAGCTTGGCTGGTTGTAATCGTTGACCATGGTGGCACAACCACTAGTATGCTTGGCGGCAGTAGGCCTTCTAGATGCAGGTTCAATCTTCAGGCATTTTCTAGTCTTTCAGGTCTGTTTTGAATGTTTCGGGTCCATTTTTCAAGTGTTTTGGGTCTGTTTTTCGAGTGTTTCTTGTATATTTCAGATGTTTCGGGTCCATCCGACACAAGTCTAATTAAGTCCGATGATTTTGAATCTGTGTTAGATGTTGCTCTGCTTAGCCTGAGTCTGGTTTGGTTTAAGGTATGAAATCATGTGTTCACAACTGCTTATATGACAAGACTAGCCACGCACTAGCATATGGCATGTGGTGGCCATAACTGATTGTATAGTAGGGCGATCAACCAAGATAGGATTCATTCCTCCGAGTGAACAGAGTTAAGATCCTATGCCATTATATTCTTCTCGATATAAAATCATTGGCCAAGGTATTATCATTAAGATGGAGTCTTGATGTGGACATACTATCTCGGTATTAGGGTTTGATGATTCCATGACCCTACCTGATTGATCAGGATTTTGAACGAAGGGATTTGAGTGCAGGATAGTCATGATCAGAGGTTTCGTGGAATGTGAACTACCATCTGCATATTCATATTCGATTGGGTAGTCATGAAACTTATTGCTAGGAGTCAACCATAATTTATGGAAAAAGATTGGGAACGAGGATTTCTTTGTTTGGTTGAGATAAATTTTCTCGTGACATTTTGGATAATGTCTTTTCCTATTTCTAGTCGAACATGAACCTAGAGAGTCACATATACATGTGTTATACTTTCGACTTAGTTATCTCAGTTCTAGAGATAATTGGATGGAGCGAGTTATTAAATTAAAGCGGTTGCTAGTATAACCGTTCGCTCAGTTCTGAAAAATTCAAGTTTGTTATTATGGTGAATTGTGCCAGTTAGGTTGATTGGCCAATTCATTTATATGGCCAAACCCATATTAGATAATGAATGATGGTTAAATGGGCCTTATCCATTTATATAGGCCTGACCCATATTAAAAAATGGATGATGGCTAAATAAGTTTTAGAGTTTTAATTATTGGTTAATTGCTTTTTTTCTATTTAGTAGGACCCACCCACTAATGGATGAAGAAGATGATTTGGACTTGGATAGTGAAGAATGTAGAGATTCTCCACTAAGCCCAAATTAAATATTAGCCATGAATTAATTAAATTCCTAATTATTTATCTTAAATTAATTAATGATGGTTTGACATTAATCTTACCATGCAAGCCATCATTAACTTAATGGAATACATGAATTGACCATGTCACATTAACATCCATCCTTGTCTTCCACTAACTTTAACTTAGTGGAGTAAAATACATAAGAGGAGGAATGGAGCTTACTTGGCTGGCCATCCTTGAGCATTTAAAGACAAAATTTATTTTTGGTTCTGCTTATGTCTTAAGTATTCTCTCAAGAGTTGAAAAAGAAAACACTTTTCTTCTTTTATATTTCTTGTTTCCTTTATATGTTTGATTTAACATATTAGATAAAGAAAGGGTTTGCACCAATAACAATATAGAACTTGCTATCTTACCTTAACTAAAAGAATTTTGGTGAATTGGGCTTGAAGAAGAGAATCACCTAGACAAGGGATATTAGTAAAAAAAGTGTTTCCAAGTTGAAAATTAAATACTTGTGGACAATCTAAAGACATCATAAATGGATAGTCTACTTCTTCTTTGCTTTAAGAGGTAAATTTTTATTTAATGTTGATTGATCCTTACATTTGGTATTTTAACTAATAATGATTGATCTTTATTTGCATGCATTTGAGAGATTTTGAATGCTTGAATTTTTTAAATTCTCTCTTCTATTGGGCTTGGTCTTTCGTACATGTTTTCGTCCAATTATTATTATTATTATTAAATGTACAGTTAGGTCATAGGTGTATATACACTTGCCCATTAGACAGTCTAATGTGTATTTTGATTGTTTTTAGTACTGTTTATTAGCTTGTTCTTTTTGCCACTTTCTAATTTCTACCATTTTTTTTTTCTTTCTTTTGTTTATATTATTCAGACAATAATAGCTGTTTGATACAATTGAATGTCATAAAATATCATAAAAAATATTAATAAATTCATATATTTATGTTTAGTATTTATAAATAAAAATCCATTTTAAAATTCTTTATTATTAATTTAATGGATTCACAGTTATCAATTCATTGAACTCATGTTTTGCTAATTTAAAGTTTATTTTCAAATTCATTGATTTCTTTTAATAATATAAGGGATTAAGTGTACTAATTAAATTTCAAACCTAAAAACTAGTGATAATTGAATTTAAAACTACTTGTCTAACATTTCAAAAATTAACATATTAATAACTAAGTTGTTGATTGAAAAAATAAAATATTAAGGATCTTATTAGTATTAACCATAACTTTTTGTTTGGCAAAATTTTGTCATTCTAATATTTAAATTTAAAAATTATTAATATTTACATATATTTCATCTAATGGGAAAAGTTTACTTTTCACTAGTCGTAAACTCGAGCCTCGCCTGAATTGTTACTGAATATTTTCAGTTAATATATATATATATATAATTGAATAATTAAATTCGAAATATTTATCATAATATTCAATGTAAGAGAAAAAAAAAATGTTACATAAAAATATAAAAATTAAAATAATTAAAATGTATGAAAAATATTATCCTACTTTATTTATCTCTATAACTTTTTATATATATTTATTTATTTATTATATAGTGTTTTTCTTTTCACTTAACTTATTTAAATAATATAATTATGAAAAAAAAATTATAAGAAAATTATAAACTTTCACATTAAAATCATGTTTGAATTAAAGATTTTAAAATTAATAAAATTTATCAAAAATACATAGAATTAAAAACCTAGAATTTTTATTATATAGATTTATATAATTTCACTTGTTTGAGATAAAAATAAAGATAATTTACAAAATTCTCTATTTATTAAAATGAAATTTTTTTCGAAATCTCACATTTTATTTTAAATTTCAAAAACTCTCAAAACGAGAGATTATGATGAGACGATGAATTTTGAATAATACATGGATTATAAATTTTTTGAAAGCACTCATTCAAATTTCATCAAGCTAAACATGGCTTAAAATAACTTACTATTTCCATCTAAAAAAGACAGTCTTATTTTTTTTTTTGTCCGTCCTAAATTATAATCTATTTTATTTTTTTAGATGTTAGTTTAATAGGTAATTGTCAAATATATCTTTCATTTAGTTTAATATGTAATTATCAAATATATTTTTCATTAATTCACATCAATATCATCATATATATAACTATATTTTTTATCTTTTATGTGTTGAAATTACAAATTTAATAGAATAGTTTTTTAGTATTTCAATTTAATAATTTTTAAACTCAAGTCTCACTAATTAGAGGGTGAGTTATTAAATGCAAGATCAATATTATGACAGCCAATTAAGATAAATAATTTAATTATTGTAAATATTAAATAATAAAAAATATTAAAAAATATATAATAAGAGTATTTTAAGCATAAATATTTTAAAAATAAAATGAAAAATTAATATCGAAAATAACTAAATTATTTAATTTATACGTATAATGACTATCTTTTTTAAGATGCAGAAAGTATTAATTATCTCGCACTTTATCGTTTTAAATACTTAACATCACATTAAAATTTTAAAAAATTTATAAAAAAAATATAAATAGAAAGGTGGTTTTAAAATAGTCTCAACTTTCTATTGCAGTTGTATTCTACCACAATTGGTGCATTAATCACCTAGTTGGTTTCATTATCACAAAAACTGTTCCAAAGTTGATTTGGTTTTAAAATATGAGTATTTGTTGAATAATAAATATCAATTCAATAATAAATAAAATTATACTTTTAATGTTATTAATATATAGTGGTTCGATTAACGAGCAGTTGCTTTGTATTAAAAAAAAATTTAAGTTTAAATCTCTTCTTATTTAATATTCACTTCAAAATATTAGTTTAACAATTTAAATTTTTCTCAACCTATTAATCTAAATATGAGCAAACTACGCCTTCAAAATGCACATATTAAGCATGATAACTTATTATGTTTTTTAGTCTGTTCATGGAGGATAGTTAACTATTCTCCCAAATACAAAATAACATAATTGCTTATCATCCTCATTACTTCCATATACATTGTGGCTTTTAAGTTTTTTTTTTTATCACCCTTCATATTGACATTCTCTCTGTCCTTGATTTTGACTCTTAGTTACTCCTAAGAACTCCATATAAATTTAGCAAATTAAGAACAAATTCAATCAAACACCAAAACCATAAAATGGATGATAAACAAGCAATAAAATATTATTTAATTATACTCCAATATCTCAACTCTTTTTAATTATATTATTAGTTATTAAATAATATTGTTAAATCATCAAAGCATTTTATAAACCAATTTTTTATATGCAATGAGTTTAATTGAATAGTTATTGTATGAATATATAATAAATGATAATTTTAAAATAGAATAGATACTTTTATATTTGTTGTGTACAACATTAGAAAGAATTTAAGTTATTTACATACATAAACTATCTGATTCCATATAGATTGTATAACACTAATAAATTGATTCCATATAGATTGTATAACAATAATAAATTCATTTATAGACTGACCAGATTCCTGCTTAACAAAATTGAGAATAGTGAGCAGTTGATATGTCACGTCCCACTATAAAGATCACGACGATTTTAGAATACGAGTAAATTTAAAATTACCAAAAATTCATAAAATTTAATAATTATGTCAATTACAATCAATTATAATAAAGTTCGTTCATTTATAATTTAAGTCCATTTAACAATTATTAATCTTATAAGAATTCCGACAAAGTTTCTTTAAATTTTTAATAAATTACCTAGATTATATTTTATAAATTACATAACCTGCAAAGAAAATTTAAATTTCAATAATCATTATCCTTATATCTTCAACTCCATAGTATTAAATCATACATGACACTTCTATATCTTTTCCATAATAAATTTCAATTACGCATTATCTCTATCATTTTAATGTCTTTATCTCAATCACACATTATCTTTATCATTTTAATGTCTCTATCATGTCATTATCATTATCAATATTAGTCATTAGATATTTCATATATTATATTAACTATATGTTAACTTCTGTCATAGTCATAACATATTTTAAATTACTTTATATTAACTTTCATTATTAAATATCCACACAATACTTAATACATTTGTTCCCTCTCTAGTTACAGTATAGTATTATAATACCTGTCATTTTTTTGGTTATTTTAATAATTGTATGTTTGTTGAATTAATTGAGGATATAGAAATATTTTGAAGAATTCAGAATTTCTGTATGCAGAGATGATTTTATGAGGCTGATTTCATAATTTTAATGGAATAATTAGATAAAGTATAAAACACAAAAGTTGTATATTTATATCTCATCTTTAAGTCTGTAAAACGGTTATATAAAATTCTGTGTATGTGTAGAGATATGCCTCCTTAACCAGAACCTGTCTAGTTCATTATTTTCTACAGGAATCTGAGAATGTTTAATTTTTCTGGGAATGATTGAGGCTGAATGAACCAAAAGTGTAAACATGAGAAATGTTCTTTTATGTGTTATGTTATTGGATGTAAAATTTCAGGGTAATTGGATAAGTATAGCTCAGTGGAGAGTGGAATTAATCAGACTTATTCAGATGAATTTTGGGCAGTAAAGTCGGGGTGAATTTTAGAAATTTACCATAGTTTGTGTAGTTATCCTTTTCATTTGAATTTTAGATATGTTGGATCTCTGAGTGTCTATTTTGAGTAAAAAAAAGAATCAGGGAGTTTGGATATTTGTAGCTCATTTGCGAGCTAGTTCAATATGAGTTGTCGAGGAAGGATTTCAGCTCAGCAGAATCTGGCATTTGCGAGCCGGCAAATGCGAGGAGGCAATTCGCGAAGCAAAGTTTGGCGAAGAGGGAATAGGTGAGGTGGCATTATGCGAAGAGACATTGCCAAGGTGGCATATGCGAAGTGGAGTTAGGAGAGGCGAGTTTGGCGAAGAAGCATTGTTGAGGTGGAGTATGCGAAGTGGAGTTAGGCGAGACGAGTTTGGCGAAGAGGCATTGCCGAGGTGGCATATGCGAAGTGGAGTTAAGCAAGGCAAGTTTGGCGAAGTGGGATTGCCGAGGCGGCAATTGGCGAAGTGGCATTTGTGAGCCGGCAATGCGAAGTGGCATTACGAGCCGGCAATATGAAGTGGTATTTGTGAGCTGGCTTATCCAAGGTGGCATTGCCGAGGCGAACTGGCGAAGCAAAAATTGAGAGGCAGTATCCTATTTAACCAGATACCCAGTAGTTATTTTCTTCACTATTTTTCTTCTTCTTTTCTTCTTTCTTCTTCATTTCATCTCAGATTTGTCCCATTTATTTTCTAATGCATTAATACTCAAAATTAATGCATTAAATCACTAAATTATCATATTCTAAGGCATCAATCTTCAATTTCAAAGCAGATTTTTTCAAGGAAATTAGTTTTGGAGAAATAAGGTAATTTTTCTTCAAATGTCATTTTCTCTTTAGATTAATAAATTCTGGTAGTTATGATAGTTTTATTATGGGTATATAGGACTTATTACAAGCATTTAAGCCTATTAATTGTAATTAATGTGGGAGAAATCAAAATTTATGGATTATCATGAATAGTGGCGTGAACAGTAAATTCGAAATTAATTTCAGATTTTCTTTAAGAGATGAATTAATTTGATGTTGGGAATCAAAAATAGAAACTATAAGATGGTTAAATTATAAGGAAATCATATTATGTATTATTGATTAAGGAAAACCCTAATTTTGAATATTTGGGGAAATTTTCATAGGAGAAGAGAACTCAAGAAATTTGAGGAGATTATTGAATAAACAAGCTATTGAGGGAAATACAAGGATAAATTTGTGTAAAGATAAGTATGAACATTGCATATGCATATTGTTTCTTTGAAATGATTTGTCCAAGCCTTCCTAATGTTCACAATTATGATATTGTATTAATGACCTATTAATTAAAGTTCCCATGATATTCTCAAACAAATAATAATTATTTCATGTGATTACTATAATTATCTTATAAATGACTTGGTCATCTTTCCTTGGACCAAGTTCATATGAAACCTATTTGTTAACTTGACTGAATTTATGTTATATGTTGATGGTCTTGTGACCAATATATTTTTTGTGAGATTGCAACCGTATGACCCTATTGATAGAACGCTCTTCCCAATGAGAGTAAATTCATTGGTCCATTGTGCACTTTGGGAACCTAGCTGATAGGGTTTTTATCATTGTTCCACCTAGAGGGGACCATGAGCTCTAGGCGTATGCCTGGCCAAGCATGCGTTTACAATAAAGTAGCAAGGACTACTGATGCGCTCTGTTGTGATAGGTAGCAAGGCTACTGATGCACTCTGCAGTTCTACCATGTAATTTGATAGTGATATTCGATTGTGGGCACTTCTGTTCTTGTAAGCATAACCATATGACATTTTTCTTACCCATGTTCTTTGGATTGATATATCTCTCTTTTATATTGCATGTTTATATCTTACTGAGTTGAAGGCTCACTCCTCTTCTTTGGATTTTAGGTGATAGTGTAGCTCGTGAGGGAGCAAATATAGAAGATCGAGCTTCTTGACTTATTCCTCCAAGAAGTCTCCATTGTAATTATTTTAATTTATATATATTCGTTGAATTGTATTATGGTACTGTATGTATTGGGAGTATACTCTAGAGCTCCGTAGTTAGATATTGTGGATGATAATATTTTAATGTCTAAATTATTATGATTAGGCTACCCTTGTTCCTTAATGATGTGGGAAGTATCTTTTGATCGGTAAGGAACAAGAGGAAATTCCTTAATGATAAACATATATATGTATGAATGGTGATCACATGAATCTTAGAAATGAATGTTTTAATAATAATTATATATGATGTAAATATGAAATGTGTATGAGATCCAGGATATAAGGGTTCTACGGGTTTATTGTGGCCTTAAGCCTACCCTTGCCCTAGGACCGCCGCACCATTGGAGTATGGGGTGTGACAGAGGTGGTATCAGAGCTATAGTGTAATATCTGCCATTTTGAAGTGTATTTATTAAATTTATAAGGTTGGAGAATTTTAAAATTTTAAATGAGAATATTGAAAATTTCAGAAAATTTTTACTTTGGGTTGTAGCGGAATTCAGTGTTGATTATTTCTTGCTCTTAAAGTCATAATTTAGTAAAGTGTAAAATATAAAAGTTGTTAATTTATGTCTTAGCTATAATTCTGTAAAATGGTTTGATAAAATTTTGTGTACGGAATGAGTTGTGTTTATTTGAACAAGGCTGGTCTAGTTGAGAATTCCTACAGGGATGCAGTGCCTGTTTGGAATTTACTGGGAATGACTGAGGCAGAATTAGTTGAAGTTGTGAACATGAAAAACGTTTCTTTGTGTGTTGAGATGATGCTTGTAAAATTTTAGAATTTTTGGATAAGTATATCTCAGTGGAGAGTATTTTGTATCAGGGCTGTCCGGTTAGATTTTGATGCAGGAATCTAGGTGACTTTTGGAGAGTCACTACTATCTGTATGTTGATTAGTTTGATATGAAATTTGAATATGTTGTGCTTCTGTCTGTTGATTTTAAGTGTCAAGAAGAATTGGTAAGTTTGAATTTTTGTAGCTCATTTGCGAGCTGGCTTAAGGTGGGATGTTCAGGCAAGAGTTTAACTTAGAAGTATTGGTTATGGAGAGCCAGCCTTATGTGAGAAGGCATTTCACGGACTGACAATGCGAGGCGGCATTATGGTGAAGTGGTGAAGAGCTTTGGCGAGACGCTTTGGGTGAGGAGCAGATGGCAAAGAGGCATTATGCGAGGAGGCATTATGCGAGGAGAGATATGCGAGGTGGCAGTTCGCGAAGAAGCAAAGAGGCGAAGAAGCGAAGAGATGAAGAAGCATTGCCGAGGTGGCATATGCGAGGACGAGTTGCGATGAGAGTTTGGCGAAGTAGCATGTGCGAGGCAGCAATGCTGGATCAAGGTTGGCGAGCTGGCAAGTGCGAGCTGGGAATGCGAAGTGGGAATGACGAGTTGGTTAGGCGAGGTGGCTTTGCCGAGGCAGGTCTAGCAAGGCGAGCTAGTCAGCGCGTTTCTAGGCAGAGGCTTATTTAACCCCAGTAACCAGCTAGCGATTTTCACGATTTTTCTTTCTTTCTTCCTTTGTCAATTTCAGTCTTCTTCTCAAATTTGTTCCATATTTATTCTAAGGCATTAAGTCTTAGATTAATGCAATAGACATCTAGAATAGTCTATTATTAAGGCAGAATCATCAATTTGAGCAGACTTTGCAGAAAACTCCGTTTGAAAATAAGGTAAATTTTCTTCTTAAGTTATTTTCTTTGGATTTATTTAAGTCTATAGGTTAGGATAATTAATTCTGGGTATATAGAATTTATCGCTAGTGATCTGAAGCAATTAATGGTAATTAATGTGGGAGAATTTTAGAGGATTAAACTGCTGTGAACAGTAACTCCGAAATTTAATGTGGAATTTAATGCAGTTTTTCTTTAAGAGAATTAATGGGATATTGTTAGGAATTAAGAATATAGACTTTGAGATAATTTATTATAGGAAATCATGTGGAATATCATTAATTTGGAGAACCCTAATTTTCATGTACTTGGGATTTTCTTAGGAGGAGAATTCAGAATTTGATTGAGGAAAATTAAGTGAGCAGTTTGCTAAGGAAAATTTAAGGAAATTGTGCAAGAGGTAAGTATG
>CANXYC010556194.1:0-15472 GCA_948193065.1 Aleurites moluccanus | reverse complement strand
CATTTAATTTGCATTAAATTTTCGGAGTTACTATTCATGGCAGTCTCAACCTCCAAATTTCTCCCACATTAATTACCATTAATAGCTTCAGATCACTAAAAATAATTTCTATATACCCAGAATTAATTATCCTAACCCATAAACTTAAATAAATCCAAAGAAAATAGCTTAGGAAGAAATTTTACCTTATTTTCTTCAAACTGAAATTTCTGCAAATACTGCTCAAATTTGATGATTCTGCCTTAATATAGACTAATCTAGAAGTCTATTGCATTAATCTGAGTATTAATGCCTTAGACAAGAAATGAAAGTATTCTGAGAAAAGACTGAAATTAAACGAAGGAAGAAAGAAAGAAAATCGTGGAATGCTACTGGGGTTCACTGTGTTTAAATAGACACTGCCCCAAAAATACGCCTACCAGTTCGTCAAACTGCCTTGGCAAAGCTCCCTCGCCTAAGCCAGCTCGCCATTCTTGATCCGACAATGCTACCTTGCACATACTACCTCGCCAAACTCTCCTCGCAACTCTTTGTCGCATAAGCCACCTCGGCAATGCCTCTTCGCCTCTTCGCGAATTGCCACTTCGCATATTCTCTCTTCGCACCATGCCTCTTCGCACCATGCCTCTTCGCCAAATCCTCTTCGCCAAAACTCTTCGCCCTTCTTCTCCGCAAAAGTTCTTCACCTTAGCTCTTCGCTTTTCTTGTTCACCAAAGCTCTTCGCATTTCCTCTTCGCCTTGACTCTTCGCCTTTCCTCACTTCGCTACTTCGCCATCACGCCACTTCGCATTTTCAATTCACAAAATGCCTCCTCGCATTTTGCTGGCTCGCCATAACAAATTCTTCTAAGTTAAATTCCTGCCTAAACCTCCCACACTTAGCCAGCTCGCAAATGAGCTACAATTATCCAAACTCACTAATTCTTTTTATCACTTAAAATCAACATGCAGGGATACAACATATCAAAATTTCATATCAAAATAACCAACACACAGACCGTAGTGACTCTCTAAAAGTCACCCAGACTCCTGCCCCAAAATCTAACCGAGCAACCCTGATACAGATCATTCTCCACTGAGATATACTTATCCAAAAATTCTAAAATTTTACAGACATCTTCACAACACACAAAGAAAATTTTTCATGTTCATAACTTCAGCTAATTCTGCATCAATCATTCCCAATAATTCCAAACAGACACTGCATCCTTGCAAAAACTCTCAACCAGACCAGCCTTACTCAAATAGACACAACTCAATACATACACAGAATTTTACCAAACTATTTTACAGAATTATAGCTAAGACATAAATTATCAACTTTTATGCTTTATACTTTACCAAATTATGTCTTTAAGACCATGAAATTATCATTACAAAATTCCTGCAACAATCCAAACAGAAATTTTCTGAAATTCTCAACATTCTCATTAAAATTTTCAATTGATTCTCCAAACATACAAAATCAATAAAATACTACAAAAATGACAGATATTACAATACCCAATTTTTTTAGCCCCTTCCATAGTCCTTTGTATCTCTTCCAATCCTAGAAGATGTTTTTAGACTTAATTCGATCTAAAAATCAATAAAGACAAAAAATTATGGGTCAAAAATTTAATAAAGTCGAATCAAAATTAAACTGAAATTAAATCATAAATAATTAAATTAATATTATATAATATAAAACATAAATTTTACTATATAATTTAATATTTATTATCTATATGCTCAAAATAAATATAATAAATAAATATAATATACATATAACTAAAATTCAACAATAAAGTTATATATATAATTAAACATTTATTATTTACAATAAAATTTTCATTAATAAGTCTAATTAAGTAATTAACTAGCTAAATTAATTTTGATAAACAAGCCAATTTAATTAATTTAATTTACGTAAATAAAAATATTTTAGTTTAATTAATTTAGTCAATTTTGGATTTTTAATTCAATTTAATTAGAAATATATTTCTATTAGTATTATAATTAATATTACAACTAAAAATAATAATTAAAAAATATATCTATATAAAAAAATAAATTAAATAAATATAATTAAATGAATATTATGTAATATAAAAAATATAAATTTTATAAAAAATTTAATAGAATAGTTTGAAAAAATTTGAATACAATAAATTTTCTTTAAATAATTATATAAAAATAATTTTAGAATTTAAAATATTATAAAATAATAGGTAATTCTTATAAAAATAAAAATTATCATAATTATTATTACATAAAATTATAAAAAATATATATATTTTTTATAACATAATTATTATATGAGAAAAATTCAATCTATATATCTATATGAGAAAAATTCAATCTATATATCATACAATTGATCTCTAATTTTCTAAAATATTAGGATTGTTTTATCATTAAAAAATATTTAACCAAGATTGGTTTGTACTTGAATGAAATATATAATAAATATAAAATATATTATAATTAATATTATATATTAAAATTATGGTAAATAGAAATATATTTGTTTAAAATAAATAATTTAATAAATATTAATTAAATAATTTATTAAATAATGATTAAAATAAAATGTCAATCATATATTTATATTAAGGTACATTAAATTTAAGTGGTTTAGTTTTTTTAAAAAAATTAATAGTGTAAATTATCAAATTGAAAAAGTTAAATAATTAAAGGGTTAATTACTATTTCTCTTTTATAGAATGACCCAATATATTAAATTCTCTCATAACCTTTTAAAAATATATGAACTCTCCCTAATAAATATCATAATATACTATTAGACCATTTCGTCTAATTTTGCTATCAGTTAACCTTAAAATAGTTAACAATGGCAATAAAAAGATAAAATACCATTATCCTTTATTTTTAATTAATTATATTATATTTTTTACTTTTAGAAAATATTTTTTAGGGTTAAAAAATACAATTTCATATTTTTTGACAAATTTGAAAATAAAAAAATAAAAATATTTTTTAAAAATATTTTTATTTTATTTTAAAAAAATAAAAAAAATTTAAAATAAAAAATAAAAAAATATTTTTACTTTTTATTTTCAAATTTGTCAAAAATATGAAATTGAATTTTTTATTTGTATTAAAAATTTTAAGAAGAAATAATTTAATTTCTTTTTAAATAATTTTTTTAAAATAAAAAATAAAAAATAAAAAATATTTTTATTTATTTTTTATTTTTAAATTTGTCAAAAAATATGAAAATGAATTTTATAGCCCTAAAAAATTATTTTAAAGCGAAAATAGAATGTAATTAATTAAAAATAAAGGACAATGATATTTTTATTTTTTTACTGCTATTGTTGAAAATTTTAGGATTAATTAATAATAAAATTAGACAGAAGGAAGTACTGGTATAATGAGACATTTGTTAGGGAGGAGTTAATATATTTTTAAAAAGTTAAGAAAAATTTAATATATTATATCATTTTACAGGAGAAAAATAGTAATTAACCCATAATTAAATTATTTTATTATTATAAATATTAAATTTGAGAAAACAAAAACTATCAAAATCTTCATTTGACACAACGGATAACACGTTGAAAGACTTTTGAAAGGTCTTTCTTTGAACATCAGTGAACATAATTTATTTTTCAGTTTTTTAATTTCAATTAAACCGAATTGATATCCACCCATTTGAATCCCAATAAGATTGACTGATTCGCCGATTATCTAGTAAGTTCAAAAAATTTTATATTGATTTATATTAGAGAGAGTTTATTATTTAAATCAGATCAACCAATTATCCGGTTTACAAGTTTATTGATCCGACCAATCAATATGGTCCGAGTTTGATAGCTTTGCTCCTAGCCACTCATGAGGGTATATTGCACCAATGATTACTAAACCTTTATTGTTTTTCTATTGTGATCACTAACCAAAAAAAGTTATCCATTAATACCTAAACTTTAAAAAATTTTCACTATATGATACCCTGTCAGATTATTGGTCGGATCGGAACACGTGACAGCCACGTCAATATTTCACACTGAATCGAATGAACACGTTATATCTACGTTAGCAACACGTAGCATGAGCATGCTGATTGGGCATCCACGTCAAATACAGTTGTCAGCTGAAAATGGATCGAATTTCACTGCCAATCATTTTATAAGACAATGATTGGTTGCCATGTGTCAGAGAGAGATGAAATTTTGAAAACAAAAAATTTTCTCGCTCTTTGGCGTCTCTCTCTTTTGCTTAATTCTTCCCTCCCCTTCTTTCTTTGATTCACATATTCTACCCTTATTCTTTGAGCTATAACCTGAACCCAACAAAAATTTAAGCCCATCTGAAAAACTTAGATGTTTATGTAGTTAGTTTAACATTTAGAAGCTAATTTAAATATATAAATACCTAAAAACGTTAAGTTGCTTTTAAAATCGTAAGCAGATATTTGGACATGGTTCAAGTAATAGTTTCTAGATATCGATGTGGGCTTCCATGTCTGTTGAAAACGTCGTGGTCGGCGAAAAATCTAGGTAAGAGGTATTTTAGGTACAGAAATTAAAAGGAAGTAAGTTTATACACGTTTTTTTGGATTTTATTTTATGTGCACAAATTATACAGATCTATAATGTTGATTTTGTAATTTGAGGTTTGAAGAAGTGTTTAATTTCTTTTTGTAGGTTGGGGTAAGATATTATAAGTTTCTTTATTGGATCGATCCATCAACCCATATAGACCAAAATATTAGCGGATATACGATTGATGAAGGAACAAACATATTTAAATGTGAACCAATATAGGAGGAAGAAGAGTTACTTGAAGAACCAGTGTTCAATGAAGTTAATTGATGCAATGGGCAGAAGATGAAGAAATATTGTTGTGTTTGCTCCTTAGCTTTTATTATAGTTTGATGGTTTGATTGTTGGTTAGTAGGTGTAGGTGTTATTTTCTTAATTGGTTTTATTTTACTAAGTATTGTCAATACAAATGGGAGTGTATTTTTTGATACCTTTGACCTTTTTTTGTCTTAGTGGAATTTCTAGTTTATAATTCTGTTAAAGGGAAGTGATTATTTTAATTTACATTGTAAGAAACTTTATATTTAATTTATGTTAAGAATATTATTCAAATTTTGAAGTATACTTAACATAATTTTAAAGTAGGATGTTTGATACTAAGTTTTCTAGCTAGGTTGTTTCATTTTACAGTATCTAATTTTGAAAAAGATAAGATAGAAAGAACTTATAATTAATTAATACTCTAAATATAAATGGGTGCCCATAATCTTACAAGTTAATCCTATTTTAATAGTTGGATTTTTATGTATTTGTAATAGAAAGTAAGCTAACTAATACTCTAATTAATACTCTAATACTAAATGGGCTAACTAATTGCTTTGGAAATAAGATGGATAAAGATAAACAATACAATTTGATTTGGAGGTAAGCTGGAGTTTCAATTAAAATAGTTAAAAGCTTGGATTAAAAGAATACAATTTACATGGAATACATTGGATTCCAATATGTGCCAAATATTGTTCTTTAACCCTTGTTAATGTTGGCCACATGACATGTGAGATAAGTCCCCACATGTCACATTCCTAACATCTTTTAACAAAAACAGTGATAGGACAACAAAAACAAAACAAAGATCACCACCCATTTACATATTCAGTGGTGGAAGCTTTACAAAAAAGACAAGCATTTCAATCAATGTTCAGTTTATGTGTGCTATTTACCTTCACAGAAATAAAGCTTTATTAAAAGTGCTTCAAAATGATGCTATTGGTATGCTACTGAGGTGTGGATCTGTTGCTGCTGCTATTCTTCATTCTTTTTCCAGTTGAAGTCTTTAACGCATGGTTCTAGATCTTCAGCTTATTAGTTTCACTGCTGCTACTGTTGTGTTCATATTTCTTGTTATTGGTCGTCTTTGGAAACCAATTTTGGAAAGCTTTAAACCCATGGTTCTTGGTCTTCTGGCTGCTAGATGGTGAGATGGTTTCACAATCACAAGTTCATCATTATCTTCGGCCTCCTCAGTTGAAACAAGATCTTTGTCTACAATTTATGCAATCAACCTATCAATATCATCTTGTTGTTTATTTGTCCATGTTAGATTAATAACATGTGATAATGGTGGTTGTGCATTTGAGTTGTTGGATCTTTATACTGGTATTCATCACTGCTATGTCCTAAACAGTTGTCATGCACCATAAAAAATCACAACAATTAACATTCTAAAAGCTGATAGGCTTATCAATGTAAGTATGCACTAACATAAACTAATAGATTTTTTGGTACCTCTTTATTTAGAGGTGTGTTTGATGCACTAACATTGAATAGTCTATCATTAGAAACTCTATTGGTTCCCTATTACCAAGTATTTCCATATAACAAGTTTAAATACATATATTATATCACAACAAGTGTACACAACAAGCATTTTATTATAACAAGCATACAAATCAAGGCATTTCATCATTAACAATTTAAAATACATTTATTTCAGTAATATGGATACTTAATAAGCATATATCATAAGCAGTTGAACATTTTACATCATTCATCCATTGCACAGTGTAAGGAGTTAGATGTACAGTTGCTCTTGGAGGTTAGGGAATATGTGCTTCTCTCTTGTTCTTACTAACATGCATAATACAAATGACACTCATATTAGAAACTTATTACAATTATGCATGATAAATAAGTAGGCTATGAAATATACTTATTGTTTTCCTTGGTTTAGTGGATGATCCTTCCTTAGCTAGTCCTTTCTTTCCATAAAATCTATTGTTATGACCTTTTACCCCACATACTCTACAAGTCATTACTGCCCATTTCCTAGATACTCTACTAGTATTTGCTAGATATTCTAGCTCATGTGCTTTAAGTCTCTTCATTTTGGCTTTCCTACCTTTTTTAGGCTTAGGTATTTTAGGGGGTAACAAGGTAGGTTCATCACTTATAGGCCACATTTTTTATCCATTAAGTGGGTTTATACAATGACTATAGATGTTAATGTATGAGTGAACACTATAACAGTCATCTATATATTCTTCAGGTGTAACACCCCAAAATCTTTGAGATCTCAAGTTGGATGGACTAAATGGAAATTCAATAAAGTTTGAGGAAATGAATTTAAAAGTTGAGAAGAGAATTATATTTAAAATTATTTAATTTTTCAGAATTCTGAAGTTTTATCGGATTAAGACTCAGATATCAATTAAGGATAGTAAGTCAAAGTAAAATAAATTAATTTAAATTATATGGAATTAAGGAAGTAATAAAAAGACTTAGATAATTAAGGAAATGTAAATTTTCTGATTTTGGAGTCAAAACGAATCGAAATCGGAATCGAAATAATGATCGGGGAGCCGTAAATGTCACGACATTTTCGGATCGCGACGGTCCTAGGGCACGGGAGATGCCAATGGCGACCGACACCCGTAGAACCCAGTATCATATGCACAATCTATAAACCATAATATATTATCCAATTTAGTTAAAATCCATTATGTTATTCTATAATTCATTCTGTAATCCTTTCTGTCATTTAGTGCTATTGGCTGTAACAGTTAATATAACCTGTCATATGATCATCACATCTCATAAAATGTCATCATCATATATATACAACTGTTCATATCCTAGCTAACCCATACATACCCCATGGAGCAGCTAGATTATGAACATTAAAATACCAAAATGCAAAATATATATATACATCAATGACAGCAAATAAGAATCCTCGGATGACAGATGATAGGATTCTACAAATCTACTTCTCTCCTGAAATGGGGTAAATAAGCAAAGAGTGAGTATATAAGATACTCAATGAATCTATATGCATCGCCAATAAATATAAGGTTAACAGAAGAGTCAAAGATATCAAAAGCTCGATATGAACAATTTACAGAAAATAATGACAGAAAGTGCCAAAATAGGCCAATCAAGATATAATAGGCTCTGTACAATAAGGAACAGACAGATAAAAGGGATGGATTGTATGAAAGCATACAATCTCCAGTAGCATCAATATGGACTATATGTGAACATACAGTCTCCAGTATATCAATATCAGTAACATAAGACTGATCAGGTCTTATGGCCAGGACCATAACCCTTCCTAGCTGGGGCATCAATAATACAATATGCACAAGGCCGACAGTATTTTTCCACTACCCCGTCGGATCAGTGGCTCTGTCATACCACATTAAGATCAATATAAGAAAAAAACTTATCAATGGATACCATGATGCAACAATGGTATCCTCCATCTCAACAAACTCAATATCACTCAATTAATGACAATTCAAGTAGTTTGGAAATCAACAAAGACATGAAACAAAGTTGGAGTCAATAGAAACAATAAACACATCGATAGATACCATTTCAGAATAACGGCATCGACAATATCAATAACTCATCAAAAATCAATTGGATGAGCATAAAATCAATAAAACATCAATAATAATCGATAAAACAATGACCAAAGGTCTAACGACAAAAAATGGGAACAAATATAATTTGGTTATTTACTGCCAAAAAGTTGATGCAATTGGCATGCCATTATCGCTGGCGACGGTGACATTCAAATGGTTGGCCTACGGATTTTTCGGCATGGTTTTGATGCAATATTGATATTGTCCCAATTATCAACAAATAAGCACATGGAAAGCAATTTATAGGCAACAACCACAACTCAATAATCTTCATCAAAGGCATCAAATAAGCATGAAAAAAAACAAGTCAAGAACAAAAACTTAGGCAATATGAACAATTAGGGTTCGACCAAGAACTATTTTTCACAATTGTATTCCAAGTGGCATTTTATCAATTTAGGCAAGTAATTTGATGCATAAGAGACTCATCTAACACTCCAAATCACCAAGCACAATAGATTTGTTACCCAATTCCTCAAATCCTCAGTTTAGGCCAAAATTTGCGATTTTCTCCGAACGAATTTTTTACAACGAAACGAATATCAATTAAACATCGATTAATACCCAATTAACTTATTTTATAGCCAATTTACACATTCTAATCCATATACTCAAAATCCAAACTCACAACTTCATTTTAGGGTTTCAAAATTAGGAAAAATTATTTAATGCATCAATTGATGCAATTAAACCATTTACCCATTCCTATTATCATCAATTTAACCTAATTAAACCATAAAATCAAACAAATAAATAATTTACACAAAATAACTCATTTGGAAAAAATTTCCTCTAACTTTGTTCTTGATTTTCTATGGCTAATTTGGTAGATTAGTGTTTGTATGGTTTTAGTTTTAGGTTTTCTACACTTTTTCTTCACAAATCAATGGAAGAAATCAATTGAAAAGGAAGAAAATTGGTCACGGCAAAGGGAGAAGAAATGGCTGAAATTTGAGCCAAAAATTTCTAAGTTACCTTTATATAGTTGGATAAAATTGGCAAATTACACTTTTGGTCCTCCAATTTTTCAAAATTTATTTTTGGTCCTTTTTCGCTCGGTAAATTATTTCGACAATTCCGTCGGGAATTGGAATTCAAAATGAATGTTTAAACATCATATTTTTATTAATATTAATTAATAAAATAGTTTCAGAACCTTTCTGAAACTCATACTGTCGAAATTTTACTACCATTTATTTACGGTTTTGCCATTTTGCTTGCTATATCAGTGTTCTTAATTATTTTCTCATATTTCTTTTTACTGTATTCACACATGAATATACATTATCATTTACCCTCAATCCAAATTTAGAAATTCATCCGTCGACTGTACCGCTATTTTTCGACAGCGATATCGGTACCGACGATTTCCGAAAAATTTTCTCGTTTTCGCTTTAACTGATTTTCTAAAATTATTATTGGTCATTTCGATGATTTTAATCTATATACTAAGAACTTTATTCACTAAAACCTGTTATACATTTATAGGGTATTATAGTAAAGGGGTATAGATTAGAGTAAATTAAAGCAATGGAAAATTCAATGAAAAATCAATGGAATTAAAGAAAGAATAATTAAAGTATTTTGGGATAGAAAATATAATTTAGGAAAAATCATAAGTTTAGGATTATTGAAAATTCATTGAAATAAGTGTGGAATAAAAAATCATTAGCTATAAAGGTTAATTAATTAAGTTAAATTGAGGTATTAAGGTCTATGCAAGGTCCCTTAGAACTTAATTGAAAATAATTAAAAGACTCAATTGAAATAAATTAAAAAGAATTGTGGTGGAAAATAGAAATAAGGAAAGTTTTGGGTCAAATTCTAAATACTAAAACTTGTGGGACCCATCATCTTCTGTCACTTTAATCCTCCAATTTTCTAGAGACTTTAAAAGAAGCCTAAGGGAGGGTCTGGCCATCTTGAGAAAGAAGAGTCAAAGTTTTGTTAAATCTTTATCCAATCGATTTTAACCAAGTGGACAATCTAGATTTTTCTATAATTAATAGTTTTCTTTCTTGATTTTTCTATTGGTCAATGAAATAATGTATTGATATATATGGAGGGAATTATAGAGAAGATAAAAAAGAAGAAAGGTAGACAATTTAGAGAGTGAATGGCCATTATGGCCGAACCGCCAAACCATGAAAAGAGAAAAGGGAGGGGAAATTCTTCAAAGTTCATTCAAGTTTTCCTCTTCTAAATTATTTTCACAATTATTTAAATACCAAACCATGGATTCCTAAGGTATTTTAAAGGTCACATAAGATGGTTATTGGTGGCAAAGAGTGTTGAAGGATCAATAAAGAAGGAAGAGAGACATGGATGTTTAAGCTAAATCAAGTAAGTAATCTTCCTAACTTATATGTTAATGAATTTCTTTAATGTTTATAGTTAGTTTAATTGAGCAATTGATAGGATTTATTTGTATATGAAGATAGTATATGAATTTATTATAGGATTCTTGATATGTGAATATGAGGTTTAGAAGTAGAAAAGAAGATTTATATAAGTTAATTTGAAATTGGTAAATAAGATAGGGCAATGGAAATCTAGAAAACATAAGAATCCAAAATTTCCTGAGACTGGATAGAATGTTAGAGGTTGAATTTCATACCTTTGGAGCACGAATTTGAAAATGTATTAAACATAAAAATTATAGATATATATTCCTATAATATATGTCTTTAAGGAAGTTTAGACAAATTTAGAGTGTACTGAAAGATATAGATTCATAAACAAGACTAGCTTGGATATAGGATTTCAAAAAAAGGCTATTGTATTTTAATTGCACAGAATGATAGAGACAAAATTAGGAAAAATATTCAATATAAAAAGTATTTATTTATGTCTTATCTAAAGTCTTGTAAAACTATTTTATCTTTAGATTTGTAGTTTAAGACATATTAAGCAATAAGTGTTAACTGCCCAAATTAACTAACAAACAGACCAATGATCTATTGATATGGAGACTTTAGAGTATGAATTAGGGGAAATATTAAACATGATGTTAAATAAATTACTGTAAAATGGTTTTGCAATTGTATGAGTATTGACTAAGTTATAAGTATGAAAACGGAGTCTGCCTGGATATAAATTTCAGGATAGTAGGTTTAAATTTGGTAAATTAATTTGATAGTGAAGTAATCAAGATGGCCTGAAATTTAAATATGTTATAGTATTATATGTCTAGAGTGTATAAGAAAAAGAATCAAAGCAATTGAATAAGTATAGATTGGTTTATAGGCAAAAGAACATAACCTGCCCATGTAAAGGTTGCAGGACAACAATATTGACAGTAGGGGCAATTTCAAAAGACCACCATAAATTGTATAGTAATAGGATAAATCTAATTTTTGGATATGTTAAGTTTCTAAATATCTAGTTTAATTAGAAAAAATAATTGAAGTATTTGGATAAGTGTAGAAAGAGTTATGAGTAAATGATCATAGGCTGCCAGAATAGGTGTTCTTAAGGAACAAGCTTGGGATTTGAGAATTTTAAAGATTTTCTTTAATCTAATTTAAATTAATGTAATTTTATGTTAATTAGTGTCTAAATCCAATTTAATTAAATATGTAGCATCCAAGAAATATTGTGTAATATCTGTCATTTTTGTTATATTTTATTTTATTGTATATTTGATGAGTTTAAATTAATTGAGGATGAGAATGTTTGAGAAATCCAGAAATTCTGATTTGCAAGATTTTGTGAAGCTGATTGTATGATCTTAAAGAAATAATTTGATAAAGTGTAAAACATAGAAGTTGTGGATTCATGTTTCATCTTTAATTCTATAAAATGGCTTGATAAAATTCTGTGTGTGTGAGGAGCTATGCCTCCTTGAGCAGAACTTGTCTGGTTTAGTATTTCTGCAGGAAATCTGTGTCTATTTGAAATTTCTGGGAATGACTGAGGTAGTTTGAGTCAAAGATGTAAACATGATAAATATTCCTTTGTGTGTTATAATATTGGTTGTAAAATTTTAGGAATTTTGGATAAGTATAACTCAGTGGAGAGTAGATTTTCTCAGGTCTGTTCGGATGGATTTTGAGGCAGTAAGTCTTGGTGAATTTAGAGAGTCACCATGGTTAGTGTAGTTGCCCTTATGATTTGAATTTTAGATATGTTGAGACCCTGCATGTCTATTTTAAGTGACAAAAAGAATCAGGAAGTTTGGATGTTTGTAGCTCATTTGTGAGCTGGCTAAGTGTAAGTTGTCCAGGAAATGTTTCAGCTCAGCAGAGATTAGTGTTAGCGAGCCGGCAAATGCGAAGTGGCATTTGCGAGCTGGCAATGCGAAGTGGCGAGGTGAAGTTGCTGAGGTGGTAATTAGAAAAGAAGCATATGTGAGGTGGCATATGTGAAGTGGAGTTAAGCGAAGAAGGATTTGGCGAAGAGGTATTATGCGAAGAGGGAATGTGCGAGTTGGCAGTTTACGAGCAGAGTTTGGCGAAGAGGGAATGTGCAAGGTGGTAATTCGCAAACAGAGTTGGCAAAGAGGTATTGCCAAGGCGGCATATGCGAGGAAGAGTTCGCTAGGAGAGTTTGGCGAGGCAGCATATGCGAGGTGGCATTTGCGAACTGGTTATGCGAAGTGGGATTCGCGAAGTGGCTTTTGCGAAGTGGCATTGCTAGATCAGTTTGGCGAGCTGGAAAGTGCGAGCTGGGAATTGCGAGCTGGCTTATGCGAGGTAGCATTACCAAGGCAGGTTAGTGAGGCGAGCTGAGGAGCGAGATTTTGGGCAGTGGCCTATTTAACCCAGTGCCCAGTAGTGATTTTCTGTGCGATTTCCTTTCTTCTTTCTTCGTTCTTCTTCTATTCTTCTCATATTAGTTCCATTTATTATCTAAGGCATTAATACTCAAAGTTAATACATTAGATCTCTAGATTAGCATATTTCAAGGCAGAAATTATCAGATTCAAGCAGATTATCCCAGGAATCACAGTTTTGAAGAAATAAGGTAAATTTCTTCAGATTTCCTTTTCTTTTAGATTAATTAAGTCTGGCAGTTAGAATAATTAATTATGGGTGTAAGGAATTTATTGCAATCATTTTAACGTTATACATTGTAATTAATGTGGAGGAATCATAATTTATGGACTGTCATGAATAGTAACGTGAACAATAAATCCGAATTAAATACAGATTTTCTTTAAGAGATGAATTAACTTAATGTTAGAAATTAAGAATAGAAATTCTAAGATGGTTAAATGTTAAGAAATCGTAGTGAGTATCGTTGATTAAGAAAAACTCTAATTTTGAATATTTGGGGAAAATGTCTTAGGAGGAGAAAACCAAGGAAATTAAAGAGACTTGTGTTGAGCCAATTGCTAAAAGAAATTCAAGGATAAATTGTGTAGAGGTAAGTATGAACACTGCATTTGTCATTGCTTCTTTGAGATAATATGACCAAGAATTCTAAATGTTAACCCATATGATTCTTGTATGCTAAATATTTTATTACCGGACTATTAATTGAAAATCCCATGATATCCTAAAACTGAAATTTACCATTTGTTCATGAAATTATCATTTATATATATATATATATATATATATATATATATATATATATATATATATATTAAGTGACTTGGTCAATTTTCTTGGATCAAGTTCACATAATTCCTACTTGCTTCTTACTTGTTTAACTTGATTGAAATTATGATATATGTTGATGGTCTTATGACCAATATGTTTCTTGTGAGATGAAACCATATGACCCTATGGATAGAACGCTCTTCCCAATGAGAGTAAATTCATTGGTCCATCGTGCACTTTGGGAACCTAGCTGATAGGGTTATTGTATCAGTGTTTCACCTAGAGGGGACCACGAGCTCTAAGCGTATGCCTGGCCAAGCATGTATTTGCGATAAGGTAGCAAGGACTACCGATGCGCTCTGTTGTGATAGATAGCATGGCTACTAATGTACTCTGTAGTTCTACCATGATATTTAATAGTGTTATTCAATTGTGAGCACTTCTGTTTCTTGTAAGCCAAACCACCTTCTGATTTGTACCATGTTCTTGAAATTGTTATTTCTTTCGGATTATATGTATGTATATGTATTTCTTTCATATTGTATGTTCATATCTTACTGAGTTGAAGGCTCACTCCTCTTCTGTGGATTTCAGGTGATAGTGTAGCTCGTGAGGGAGCTAGTAGAAAAGATCAAGCTTCTTGACTTATTCTTCCAAGAAGCCTTCATTGTAATGATTTTGATATATGTAGTCATGTATATTCCTTGTATGGTAATATGGTATAATATGCATTGGGAGTATGCTCTAGAGCTCCGTAGTTGGTTATTGGGAGATGATAATATTTTGATGTATGAATTGTTATCTTTTGGATTACTCTTGTTCCTTAGTGATGTGGGATGCATCTTTTAATCAGTAAGGAACAAGAGGAAATTTATGAAATGATATATCTAAAGAAATGAATTATGTTTATATGGATTCTAGAAATGATTATTGAATGATATTAAATTGATATGGAATATGTATGAGATCCTGGTTATGAGAGTTCTACGTGGCCTTAAGCCTACCCTTTCCCTAGGACCGTTGCACCACTGGAGTTGGGGTGTGGCATATTGGAAAGTGAAATAGAGATAAAGTGTGTAATGTAATAGAGTTAAAAAGTTAACGTATGTAAATGTGAAGATTAAAAGGCTAAGGTGAGTTATAGATGTATGATTATACATGACATTGCATTCTATGTGCTTTATTTAAAATTACCGAACCCAATTGAACCTAGTGTTAATTGTTTCTATTGTTTAAAATAAGGAACCCTAATTGTACATTGAACTTTTATTATTCTTTACATGTGAACCCAATATGCCTCTTTTACAATGCATTGTTAGAGAAGCCCTCCCGATGGCATAGAGATTAAAATAACATCGGCATTGTGCACAATGATATCAGTAACCCTAGTTGAAAGGAGTGTTCTCAGCCATACAATCTAATCAGATGTATGTAGTAGAAAGCATGCTACTAGATTGTAGCCTTTGTTTATTATTGCAGTGAACATATAGCTCGAATTTTCTATCATGCAAT
>CANXYC010555958.1:0-12645 GCA_948193065.1 Aleurites moluccanus | reverse complement strand
TAGCATGTATTGACATTGGTCCACATACATCACTATGTATTAGGTCCAATAGCCCAATAGCCCACTCACCTTTTCCACTAAAAGGTAGCTTAGTCATCTTGCCTAATAAACAAGACTCGCATGTGTCATATGATTCATAATTGAATGACCCTAAGTCACCAGACTTGTGTAACTTAGTCATGCATTTCTCGTTTATATGCCCAAGGCGACAATGCCAAAGATATGATGTTTTAAAGTTATCTATTCTTGGTTTATTTGCATTGATATTATAGATAGGACTTTGTATTTCTAAAATATAAATCCCACCAATAATAGAACATGTACCATAAGCAATATTATTTAAATAAATGGTGCAACGACCTTCTTTTATAATAAAATAATATCCTTCACTATCTAAAACTGAGATAAAGATAATGTTCTTTTTTAAAATCGGTACATAGTAACAATTATTAAGCACTAAAATTAAACCACTAGGCAAAAATAAATGAAATGTCCCTACAGCTAATGCAACAACCTTTGCTCCATTTCTCACACATAAGTCCATCTCGCCTTTTTCAAGCCTCAAACTGTTCTTTAGTGCCTGCATATCATTACATATGTGAGCATCATAACCGGTATTTAATACCCAAGTATTATAAGAAACAGTGAAGTGGAAGCATCTGATGCTTTCTTCTTCTTCAAGGACTCCAAGTAAGCTTTGCAATTCCTCTTCCAATGACCAGTCTTTCCACAATAGAAGCATGTCCCCTTTTCAGCAGTCATACTCTCAACAGGTGCCTTAGGTTTAGAAACTCCACCTTTGGGCTTTAAGGCCTTTTTCGCCTTCTTGTTCTTCTTCTTCTTAAGAGAAGATGTAGAAGACTTGACTAGCATCACCGCCTTATCTTTCCTTAAAGAAGGCTCAGCTGTCTTGAGCATGTTAATTAGCTCGAGAATGGTGTTATCAATTTTGTTCATCTGATAGTTCAACAGGAATTATGAAAAGCTATCTGGCAAACTCTGTAGAATTAATTCTATACTTAATTCATGAACCATCACGAATCCTAAGCCACATAACCTCTCTATAAGCCCATTCATCTTCAACGCGTGAGCAGCTGCAGATAAACCCTCAACCATCTTCATTCTAAAGAGTTGCTTGGATATCTCATATCGCTCAACCCTAGCCTGTTCACCAAACAGTTCCTTAAGATGGAAGAGCATGGTTCCAGCATCCATGCCCTTATGTTGCTTCTGTAGCTCTGTGGTCATACCAACTAACATAATGCAACTAGCCAAGTTGTCATCATCGGCATGTTTTCTATATGCGTCCATAACATCTTATGGGACATCAGTAGCTGGCTTGGCAGGAAAAGGAGTTTCAAGGATATAGTCTATCTTTTCAGCCTTAAGAACAATTCTTATGGACCGATACCAGTCAATGAAATTTGATCCACTTAATTTGTTGTTATCGGTTAAGGAGCGCAATTGCAAGTGGATAGTCATGATTCTAGCAACCTAGATGTAAAAATAGATAGTTAATATAAATGAATGCATGATAATTAGGTCTTTAAATTACATGCATTACTCTCACTATAAAATCCAAGAAGAACCTATATGGAAGTTCCTCCTAGTGGGTAAGTATCTATTATCTCCAAATGATCAGGAGTGCTCTCCCCAGAAACTATTTAGATCAAATTGTGGATATCTCATATGATTACTTAATCATTTGGCTATTAACTCTTAATACATATATACATCACATATATATATCACCAAACATGTCTCAAATTATCATTAACTTGAGTGCTCTCCCCTAAATTAATGATATTTGTTAAGGCTCGCCCATTAATAAGGAAATCTCATTTCTATGGAGTGAACATATTTTGTTAGATGGTTTGGCTGGGTGCTCTCCCCATACCCTCCAAATTAAAAAACTCTGGTTCATACCATATTAATAGAAGACTTAGCCTTAATGTTAATTAAAGAGGGATTTCTTTCTTTTAAGCGTCTCATCATTTTAATCCTAGCATGCATATAGTATCTTTATTCATCATCAAGATATATACGATAATCAAATTATATGGTCATGGTTATGGACAATCTACATTGACTTTTTGAGCCATGAAAAAGTCATAGGTCATACCTAGGTAAATGCATGAGATTATAACTTAAAGCTAAAAATTGAAATAATATTGACAATAATTTTTATCTTTAAGTCTTCAAAGTACTTCTCCAAGTCGTCTTCGGTCTCTTTTTGGTTACCATAGGTCTCCGTCTTGGATCTCTAGGTTGGGCCTTCCTTTACTCTTCAAAAGCTTAATGTAAGTCCTATGTAAAACTACTTTTACATAACATTTGAAAAATAAAGAAATTTAGACTAACTATTATAGCCATCAAAAAGGTAACTAAGGCGCGCAAGCCCAAATTAATCAAATGCATAAACAATTATATTGGTCAAGTCTATAACTATGTCATCATGCCAACCATACATTTATAATGCAATTTCTAAAAATAATTTTTAAAAAAAATTATTGCAAAATCTCTTTTTGCTTACTTTCCGCAGCTTTATTTTTTCGGTTTGGATTTGGTTTATTGAATTGATTTTAAATAAATTTCAAATTTATTTTAAAAGTTCAGAAATCACTTTAAATGAATTTATAATTATTAAAATAAATAAATAAATAAAATCATCTTTATGAATTAATTTATAAAATTGCTAAACATCTCATGTAGCAATTTTACTAGTTTCTAAAAATTAGCAAATCTTTAACTTTTAAAGTTTCCAATTGGGTTTAGTATTTTAATAATAATAAAAACCACTTAAAAATACCTTAAATTTATCACATAAACTTTAGGTTCAATTCTGAATTTCCTTTTTAAACAATTTAAAAAAAATTGCAAAAAAAAAAAAATCATTTTATATGAGTAACAAATAAAACAATTTCGTAAGTTTCGTATAAAAATAATTTTGCAAAAATAGTTTCTTGAGTTCCAGCCATTAAATCACCAATTATTAATCAAGGTCCATTAATAAATTAATCACATTAATTATATTTAATAACCCAACACTTAATTCCATAAGGAAAAGGTAATCTTAATCACATTAACACTTGTAATTCTTAACTTGCAAGGATTAGCATGTTTTGCTTGAATCTCATTCAAACAAACTCCAAATTGAGCAAAGTCAAAGCCTATGGATCAATGAAACATTAAGGAAGATTATCACATAAACCCCAGTAATGTTCATTAAGTTTTTTCAAACAGTAACCACTGACCAAAATAGAGCTGTATTTTAAAAAAAAATACAGAATTATATAACTTTTGTAATTTCATTTGAAATCATATCAAACGAACTCCGAATTGCATCAAACGAAAGCCATTCATCACATGAAACATCATAGAATATAATCAAATTATTTTCAGAATTTTTTGATGATGCAAAACAGGTCAGAAATGGATCCAAATATAGGGGCAGATTTAAAATCAAAACTGTTCAGATTTAAATCAAACCAAAACATCACAAAGGCAATCCATATTCACTCAAATCAAAACCAAATCAATTCAACCCAATCTAAATCTGATCTATCATGGAAAAATGTCATGGAGGAGGTGAATTTACTGAACCAAACGGTTCAACCAACCGTCTAAACTAAGGCACACAATTCAGCACTTAGGGTTTTGAAACCCTTCCTTGCGCAATCATCATACCAAACTAAAACCAAGATTCAAAAAATAATTTTCCATCAATTTTAATCAATCATAGCCTGGCTCTGATACCACATGTTGGTATCTAGGCCATTAGGCACAGCGAAAAAAAAATCTCAAACCAAGAAGGCTATGTAGATCAAAATTGACGATTCATTAAAGAAAATCAAGATCTTTACCTTCGATTTGAGAAACTCTTTCTCCTTTGATCACCAAGAAAGGGTTGTAGTAAACTACTATCTTTCCTATAAGAGCAAGAAAGCATCACTAGTAATCCACGTGAAGATCAAACGATAAGCTTTTTGAAAATAAGAGCCAAAAACTCTTATGTGCAAGACAAGAGGTTTTGGCCAAATAGAAGAAAAGCAAGAGAGAGAGGCTGAATTCTTTTGGTGTAAGAATAGGTTGTGAAATTCAGCCAACCTCTTGTGTTTTATTCCTAGTTTTAATGAATTATGATCACATCATATTTCCTTGGCCCTTGGATCAATTATGTTTTAATTTAACGGCTTAGATTAAAACATTAAGCCTAATGATAATAATACCATTAATGAATGGTCAAAAACACTCCTTTGACCTTGGACTTATTGATCCTAATATTAACACAATCCAATTGTCTTAATTTAATTAAATACATCACATGTAAATAATTAATTTAATTATATTAAATTATTGTAAAAACTCCATAATTAAATATATAAATTAAATCTCATTTAATCATAATTTAATTAATTTTTTCACTTATTGTTTGAATCACTTCTATGTGTATGACCTAATAGGTTTCCCAATTAAATGGCAACTTAAGTCCTTAATAATTTTCTTAAATTAATTTAGAAAATTATTAAGTGGAATTCTTATTTCCAAAATAGGAAACTTTCATAAAAGGTAATCCTTGTCCAACAAGAATTATATCAATTAAACTCCTTTAATTCATAATCAATTCTCTAATTGAACCTCTCTAACTCAAGTAGATCATGAGCGGTATCTTACCACACATCATGACCCCCAAGTAATCAGAAATTGCTAATAATAAGCAGAAACCCTTGCTAATAGGTTTCTGTTTAGTGGGTTAGTTTCATTGTTTGGTAGGGTAGGTTCATTGTTTAGTAGATCATGTTAACTGTTTAGTGGGTCAAGTTCACTGTTTAGTGGGTCAGGTTCACTATTTGGTTAGATTCATAGTTTTTATTCAATAGGTCAGTTTATTATTTGGTTGATGGATTAGTTTCATTGTTTGATCAGATAGATAGTTTCAGGTAAGTGGGTCAATTTCATTGTTTAGTGGGTCAAGTTCACTATTTAGTCGGTTTAAAGGGTCAGGTCCACTTTTAAAGTCAGATACTCAATTTTTTATTTAGTGGGTCGGGTTCACTATTTAATCAGTTTAGCGGGTTAGGTCCACTGTTCGGGCTGGATACTCAATTTTCTATTTAGTAGGTCGATTTCACTATTTGGGGTACAAGTTGGGTACATACATCTCTTGGATAAGTGTTTGATTGTTAGGATTTTCTCTGTTTGGATACTATTTGTGGTTCGACTACTGACTCTTTAGTTCTTGGTCCAAAAGTCTAGGGTTTATGGTCTAAGCATGGCATGTGTCCATGTATGCATGTGAAAATTTTGTTTCATGAACATGGCATCTGATTTATTATGGTTCATAGGCCCTAGGGTCAAGTTCTAAGATTTAACTAGATAAAGGTTAGGGTGGCATGGATAAAGGATCCCATCACACTATAGCAGTTATATACTTAACCACATATGAAACATAGAGTCTTGTATAGGTCCAACAATACTACCTACTTATTATACCTTAAAGTGATTAAGGATTTGTCGTAGGTTGGATACTTTTGCTATCTTTTAAAATACTCAAAGAGAATTGTTGGACCAATGCTACTCGCAATCCAAGGGTTGAAATTCATAACTAATAGTGGACAAAGAGTCTATGAAATGATGTATGCGATGCAAAGTCAGATTTAAATTAAAAGCCAAGTTAAAATTTATTTTAAAAATATTTTTAAACCGATTAGTAGTCCTCTTATTCATTTTTTTTTTTTGGAAAATGGTTTTTCCCTAAAGGAGTCACCAACTGTAAGACTTGGATCGAACACTTGTCCTATCCGTTCAAAGAATCAGAATGCTCGTTTGGGACTGAGTCCTACACGCTAGCAACTATCATTTTTTCTATTTTGAAAGACAAGTGGTGATTGATTTTTGGTTTATCATTTTTCAGTTTTAAGAAAGCTTTCGAAGAGTCACCACCTTAATTTATTTTTTTAATATGAAAATATAAGGTAAAAACTCAAAATTAACTCCAATTAAATCCCATGGATAAAAATGCATTAGACCTTCTAACCGAGTAGAATTCGGGGACTATGTTTTCAATTTAAGAAATTGAAACTTAGGTTTAAATTAATTTTGACTTGAAAATATTTATTTTCATGAGCAATTTAATAGCATGACATTTATATGTATGTAAAGTAGTAAAGAAGCCGAAAGGCAGTGAAGAATTTAAATTATTACATAATCGGTGATTGAAGATATTAACTCTAGCTCTTATGAGTTCTAGGTTAATCATATGTTCTTCAATTCAAATAAAAAAATTAAAAGCGATAAAAAAGGGGAAAATTTGATTTTTGGATTTTTAGATTTGATACTTGATTAAAAGCATGGCTACGTATCCCTTTAATGAAAATCAAAATCTTTATAGTTTGCCCTTCTGGCAAAGGGTTTTGGATATGATTTCGGTTTAAAAATTACGTTTTTGGTTTGATTAAAGGTCTAGTTTGAGTTTGATCGAAAGTTTGATTTTTAATTTTCTTTGAGGTTTTCGAGATGGCGGCAGTTGGAGAGCCTTACTAGACGGAGTTCCACTTTTATTCGTGGAAGTTAGTTAGGTATGGATATTCAATTTGCTAAATTAATTTAAGGAGAATTAATTTAGGACTTTGTTGGCTAAATTGGTTGTCTATTTCTCTAATTCAAATAGAATTAGAGAAATTAGTTTGCACTAAAAAAAATTAAACCATTTTTTATAAGAAAATATAAATTGGAGGGAGAAGGGAGAGCTTGCGAAGGAAAAATCAACTTAACAAGTTAAGTTCTGTGGAAAAATGAAGGGGAGGAGGGTATTTATAAGCACATAAGGGTATTATGGTAAAAATTGAATGAATAGTGTTGGTGCCACCGAACAAGGTTGGAGTTTCCATCGGAGTGCCACACGTTGGGCTGAAGGATGCTCCAGACACATTTAGGGCAAACGGAAGCTTGTAAGGCGGTACGACAGAGCATTTCGATGGCTATCGCTTGCCAGGCCTAGCATTGTTGTGTGGCAGCCTGACATATATGCCAAACAGAGTTAGTGACAATGCCAGCAAAGGCTGGTAGCACCGCCACCGCCAAGGCATGGCAGATTTGTCATGCCTGGTGTCACTACCCAACCTAGGAGCCGAGACGGTCCTAAGGTATAGGTATTGCCTAAGCTACCAGTACCACGAAGAACCCAATTATCTGTATGTTATGTTAAGTAATTCATATGATCACTCAAGTATAGCTTAACATTTCTACTGAAATTTTGACAGCATCTCCTCTAATATGAGACTATATCTCGCTGTAGAAAATGCAAACAACAGTCCAATATCACTTTATTATCAACATCCATCTCAACCTCCAATATCAATTCAACACACACGCGCGCACAAACACACACACACACACACACATATATATATATATCAAACTATATACATCCATAGCATAGTTTATATGTATAACTAAAAAAAATACAATCACACACATATATGTCCCTATTTAAATTACAGTACCATGGAATCTATAACAATGTACAAATATTTATATATACTATTTAAAACCCGAGTATTACATGATACAAGTAGCAAAATTCCAAGGCAATAATAGTTAGTGCCAATGGAATTCAAGTCTCACTGCGGCCCTGAAAAATAATGACAACTACAGGGGTGAGTATAAAAATACTCAGTGAATCTATATATATATAAATGCAGTAAATGTTCATAATACCATAATCGTTCACAATTGACCTGTAGAATAATATAAGATGACAAATAAAGGGTGAAACAGGTTTCCATATAATTATCCAGTGTATGAGTCAACTCTCATATGATATAACAGGATTAGGTCCAATGAAAAGTGCAATCGCACTGTAATAGCACAATCGTGCATAATCCAATATACGTAAGGGAGATCACTCCTTACGGCTAGAGAATATAACACCCCTCCCTAGCAAGGGTCTAATGAATATCAGTGTGCACACGGTCGATGGAATTACCTACTACACCATCGAGGTAGCCCTGTTATAATACCATATGGGTGTGTTTCCATAGAATAATAAAAATAGCATAAATTTAACTCATATAGGGGTGAAACAATCCAATATACATCCATAATGAATAATAGAACAAGTTTAAGTCAAGTGATGAAAATGGTCGGCGAGGCCAATTGCGCTACCCCAATTAGCACTCGCCGTCCGTTTTGGGATTTTTGGATAGTTTCTGGTTAACTATGCTATCAATGGATTCAAGTGGACCATGAGGTACCATTTTAAAGCTTAGGAAAAAACTAGATGATTGGACCAAGTGGGGGTTCAATTGGCTTTTTAGATTTCATTTTATAGCCAGTCAAAGTTTATGTTGATTTAAGTCATTTCGATAGGCTTATGTAGGGGTAAAACTGTACTGTAGGTATTTTTGGATATGAAGTGTTGGTTTATCATTCTAATTGACATATTATATGATATATGATGCAAATCATGCATGATTATATACATAAACTCACCTTAAATGCAAAAAATTCACTTTATCCCCCGACGCACGACTCGTGAGCCCTAATTGGCCCGCCACTCGACACTCCCACCTGAAGTACCGGACGGTTCATCTATTTTCATATATAACACTCCTGTAAGACTTGAAAATATTACAAAACACATTATTCACATCAAAACACATCAAATATACACAATATACATCATAGACATCACATTGCACAATTAACACTTTTCCAATTCTTTATGCATCAAACACATTTCTATCACCACATTTGACTTACATTTCATATATTCATCACTATTATACCCAGTTAAGAACTTATACACACCTAGTTCAATATTCCATATCATACATACACTTAATTACAAGTTTACTTTCCAAGTAACTTATATCAAATATCACTTCCATATCTAAACTCATACATTTACATTACATACACCATTAATCCCTATTCAAACCCTTCCTTCCTAAACCGTCTAATCAAGTCTTCTTCTGTAGGGGCAATCTTCCTAGCATACTTACTCAAACTTCTAAATTCTCTGGCATATTCTAAAACAGATAGGTTCCCCTATCACAGTTGCTCAAATTTCACAATGTTACTTTCTCGCAAGCCCTCTGTCAAAAACTCATCCATCATCCTCTATTTAAACTCTTCCCAAGTCATAGGATCATCATTGTGAATGTTATCATCAATATACTCTATAAACTAAGTAGCAGCATTTACCTCCAGTAATAATCCTACCAACTCTATGATCCTGGCATCAGAACAAAGTAGCTTCCGAACCACTCTATCAACCCTGTCAATAAAATCACTGGGGTCAGTACCATACTCTTCTGTAAAAGTAGGCAGTCGTAGTCTCAGGAACTCCCCAATACTTATGTCACCCTCTGGGATAACTCTACATGCCCTGACTCCCTGTAATACTACTGGTTCTTTCTGGGGTGCAGGTGGTATCTCAAGCTGTACCACTGGTTGTACTGGAGGTGGAGGTGGTTGTTGTACTACTGTAGGCTGTGTTGCCAAGTGAGTCCGGATAGTCTGTAAAATCTCCTGTCTCATCTCCTGCATCTCTTGTCTCTAGGGTGCAACACCCACCTGATCAGACTCAGTACGTCTCCGTGAGAGGGGTGGTTCCAAATGAGTCCTCCATATAACAGATGCATTAGAAGCAACCTCTGCTTCCTCACTAGATCCATAGAACTCACCCTCCTCAATAGGTCTAACGTGCCTATTTTCCCTTTCTGACATCTTAGCACACTGTTACAAATCAAAACAAGACAATCCAGCATGTAAAAGAATGTTTATATCATAGGTACACGAAATTTCAAACAATGAAGAAGATTGTTATTTTGACGATATAAGAAAATCCTAGATTCTATGGTACTTCTATCTCTACTAATATGCAAACACTACAGGTTATAATAAACCTTTAGCTCTGATACCACCTTTGTCACGACCTAACCTGGGAGCTGCGACGGTCCTAGGGTACAGGTATTGCCTAAGCTACCAGTACCACGAGGAACCTAACTATCTGTATGATATGACAAACAATTCATATGATCAACTCAAATATAACTTAATATTTTTACTGAAATTTTGACAGCATCTCCTCTAATATGAGACTATATCACGCTGTAGAAAATGAAAAAAATACTTCCAATATAACTTTATTATCAACATCCATCTCAACCTCCAATATCAACTCAACATATATATGTATCAAACTATATACATCCATAGCATAGTTTATATGTAAAACTAAAAGAAAACAAGCACACACATATATGTCTTTATTTAAGTTACAGAACCATGGAATCTCTAATAATGTACAAATATTTACATATACTGTTTAAGACTTGAGTATTACATGATATAAGTAGCAAAATTCCAAGGTGAGGATAGATAGTGCTAATGGAATTCGAGTCTCACTGTGGCCCTGAAAAATAATGACAACTACGGCGGTGAGTATAAAAATACTCAGTGAAGCTATATATATAAAAATACAGTAAATATTCATAATACCATAATTGCTCATAAATGACCTGTAGAAATAATATAAGATGGCAAATAAAGGGTGCAATAATTTTTCATATGAATATCCAGTGTATGAGTCAACTCTCATATGATATAACAGGATTGGGTCCAATGAAAAGTGCAATTGCATTATAATAGCACAATCGCGCATAATCCAATATATGTAAGGGAGATCACATCTTACGACTAGAGAGTGTAATATCTTCCATTTTGCTGAATTTGTATTAATTGTATGTTTGAAGAATTAATTAATTTCAAATATGAATGTTTGAGAAATTCAGAATTTCTGGCTGCAGTTGCAGGATTTTGTGAGGTTGATTGCATGATTTTAAAGAAATAATTTGGTAAAGTGTAAAACATAAGAATTGTGGATTTATGTCTCATTTATAATTTTATAAAATGGCTTGAAAAAATTCTATGTGTATGAGGAGTTATGTCTCCTTGTGCAGGACTGGTCTGATTTAATGTGTCTGCAGAAAATATGAGTCTGTTTGAATTTACTGGAAATGACTGAGGCAGTTTGAGCCAAAGGTATGAACATGAAAAATATTTCTTTATGTGTTATGTTATTGGCTATAAAATTTCAGGATTTTTGGATAAGTATATCTCAGTGGAGAGTGGATTTTATCAGACCTATTCGAATAGATTGTGGGCAGTAAGTCTGGGTGATAGTTAGAGAGTCCCAAGGTCTGTGTAGTTTTTGTTGTAATTTAAATTTTGGATATGTTGAGCCTTTATATGTCTATTTTAAGTGTCAAAAAGAATCAGGAAGTTTGGACATTTGTAGCTTAATTGCGAGCTGGTTAAGTATAAGTTGCCGAGGAAGAGTTTTAACTTAGTAGGATCTGGTGAGCCAGCAAAATGCGAGGTGGCATTTTGGTGAGCCGGCAATGCGAAGTGGCGAGGTGAGATTGCCGAACTGGCAATTGGTGAAGAGACATATGCGAGGTAGCATAGGCGAAGAGGATTTGGCGAAGAGGAAAGACAAGGTGGCATTATGCGAAAAGGCAATATGCGAGGAGGGAATATGCGAAGTGGCAATTCTCGAGCAGAGTTTAGCGAAGAGGGAGATAGGCGAAGCGAGTTGGCAAAGCGAGTTGGCGAAGAGGCGAAGAGCATTTCCGAGGTGGCACATGTGAGGAAGAGTTCGCGAGGAGAGTTTGGCGAGGCAACATATGCGAGGTGACACATACGAGTTGGATTAGCGAAGTGGCGTCTGCGAAGTGGCATTGCCGGATCAATTTGGCGAGCTGGGAAGTGAGAGCTGGGAAGTGTGAAGTGAGAATGGCAAGCTGGCTTATGCGAGATAACATTGCAGAGGCAGGTTGGGGAGGCAAGCTGGCGAGCGAGATTTTGGGTAGCGGCCTATTTAACCTAGTGGCCAGTGACGATTTTCTGCACGATATTCTTCCTTCTTTTCTTCGTCCTTCTTCTATTCTTCTCAGATTAGTTCCATTTCTTGTTTAAGGCATTAATATTCAAAATTAATGCATTAGAACTCTAGATTAGCATATTTTAAGGTAGAAATTATCAGATTCATGCAGAATATTTCAGTACTTCAGTTTTTGGAGAAATAAGGTAAATTCTTCAAATTTCATTTTTCCTTTTCGATTAATTAAGTTTGGCAGTTGGAATAATTAATTATGGGTATAAAGAATTTATTGCAAATATTTTAAGGTTATACATTGTAATTAATATTGGAGGAATCAGAATTAATGGACTGTCATGAATAGTAACATGAACAGTAAATTCGAATTAAATGCAGAATTTTCCTTAAGAGATAAATTAAATTGATGTTAGAAATTAAGAATAGAAATTCTAAGATGGTTAATTATTAAGAAATCATGTTGAATATTATTGATTTGAGAAAAACCCTAATTTTATATATTTTGGAAAATTTTCTTAGGAAGAGAAAATCAAAGTAATTGAGGAGTTTGGAGTTGAGCAAATTGCTGAAAGGAATTCAAGGATAAATCTGTGTTGAGATAAGTATGAACATTGCATTTGTTTGCTACTTCCTTGAAATAACATGACCGAATATTCAAAATGCCCAACCATATGATTCTTGTATATTTGATAATATATCATTGAGCTATAAATTTAAAATTTATGATATTCTAAAATCGA
>CANXYC010555939.1:0-10418 GCA_948193065.1 Aleurites moluccanus | reverse complement strand
AAATCAACTCTAGACCTAAAAATTAGGTCATATAACATGCATATACATATATTCCATGCATTCACACATATTATAACACATCAATAAGAAAGGAAAAATTATTTCCCTAAAAGGTCCCTATTAGGGTTTAGGCTAAAGTGTTACAAGTACCATTAGTATTGTGCACAATGAACATTGTAAACCCTAGCCGGGAAGGGTTAAAGTCCTAGCCATAAGGCCCAACTCGCCTTATATAATTTTATTAGCAGTAAATGAGATTGAAATTTGTTCAAGGCCTATTATTTGTTATAGCTACATGTATATATACTATTACTATATTGATTCATCATTGACCCTTTATTGATACATTATTAATTTATATTCTTTTCCATTTCCCTTGATTTGGACATTTGGTGTGCTATCCATATCATTGTTATTAGTTATTTATTGATACATACCTAGCTAAGCGTATGGTAATATATACTTGACTCACTGAGTATTTTTATACTCACTTTTAGTGGTTTAATGTTTTTCAGGTCAAAAGTAAGGGGTTTTCAGATTTTCTTCTTTAGCTGGGACCAGACTATCTTTTGCAATGTAAATGTCAAGACTTGTACTTTTTCTTTGTATTTATAGAGGCTCCATTATACTGTGTATAGATGGATTAATGATGTATAGAATGATGTATAAATAATAGATATTATTGTTAACTAAAGTATATGAAATAAAATGATACAATGCTTTTTTCTGAACTATGATGTATAAATGCTATTATGATGCTATGTATGAGTGATGATGTTATATATGAATGATGTTATCATGTTTTATTAGACTTCCCCATGTCATGGATGCATACTAAAATGCCATGTTATGCAATTTTCAGTCCAAAAATCAAATTAAATGCATTAAAATGCCTAAACTATTTTGAAAATGTCCTAAAATGCCCCGAACCCATAATCTTTTCAAAAAAATTCAAAAATCCGAAAAAAAATTCTGCCAGGCATTTTCACTGTCACCGGCTTGAAGGGCACATTTTCCTATAAAAATTCATCCCTTTCATCTTAAAAAGTCACTCTGACTCTTTTTAGAATCTCTCAGTGCTTTCCCAATATTTTATTTATGATTTCTCTCTTATTTTACTCAAAAATTCTATGGATCCTTATTACAGCCATCACATGTTTTTGTGAACTAAGAACCTGGACAAGGTCGACAAGATCAATCTGGGAAAATATGGAGTCAACTCTATTCTGACTCTGAGGGGTGTAAAAGTTGACTGGGATTTTCTGAAAGCTTGTCTCAGGTTTTGGGACCCTGTTGACCATGTGTTTCGATTTGGTGCTAGCATGGAGGAAATGTGCCCTACTTTTGAGGAATTCAGTGCCATCCTCGGAAGTAACCCAAATGCTGCTCTAGTTGTCCCTAAATATAGGGTTAGATATTTTCATTCTTTTCGGAGGCTTTTGGGGTTGAGGCATGAGCTAGCCAATTCTATGGTAATGAAAGATCGGATTAACCTGGCTGCAGTTATAACTGAGTTCCAATATTTAAAAGACTTAGGGGACAAGATGAGAGAAAAACATAGAATAACAGCTTTGGTTCTGTGTTTGACCACCGGATTCCTCTTCTTTGACTCACCTGGTTAGGGTGACATTCAGGCAGTGGAGTTAATTGCTCAGATGGAGCGAGGTTGCACCATTGCTGGCCTGATTTTAGTAGAAACTCTACAGAGCTTAGATGGAAACTATAGAGTCGAAGGGCCTTATTCCGTTAGCCCTGTCATTTTACAGGTCAAAACATCTTGTATTTCCATTCTTTTTTTTTTCTTGGATTCCTTTTTTAACCCCTTTTGCTTCTTTTCAGGTTTGGCTCAAAGATCACCTATAAGTGGTGGCTCCCCCAAACAGAATGCCATATTCGGCTGCACTGTACCGCATGCAAAGTACTCTAATTCGTTTTGACTCAGAAAAGGAGCGGACTGCTTCGATTTTGGAGCTGGATTCTAAAGAGATGCTCTGGTGTTGCTCCTGGTATGGGATTGACTCATTCATTATAATGAGTTATGGATACAAGATGGTGTATTTGCTGGGGATTTCCATGACCTCATTCTATTAAGGAACGAGAATCTTAAGGTAGATGGGTCAGCCACAGGGCATTCCACCAGACAGAGCTATTTTTCCCACATCTCTAATTATCGGTCCTGTATCCTAGGCCATAATGAATAGCTGGAGGCAGTCGATGTGCTTTGTACGTCCTAGTGGATTGTCAGGTAAGCCGTAAGATTATGACTCCTAGTTCATCACAGAAGTTTGGCCCATTGAGAAGATCAGACGAGTTGCTTTGATTATAGAATTAGAGACTGACACTGAGACTGAAGATATTGCGACAGACACGAAGATAAAACCAGAAGAAGTTGCTACGACCAAAGACGAGGTGGAGGTGAAGGTTGAAACAGATACACTCATGACTGAAGATGGGGACTCTGATGACTCATAGGATGATCTTCTTAGGAGAAGACGAGCTTAGACTAGGACTTTTGTTTTTTGTTTGTATTCCATCTTTTGGACCTTTATGAACTTCATTCATTTGAATTTGTTGAAATTGAATACAATGGGATGGAATTTTTATTATTTTGACTCTGACAGATGAGACAAGACATAATACTTTGATGAAAAAGGACTGGAAAATAATTGATGAATTCCAATTCAAAATAAGGCATTTTTTATTTTATTTTTCTTATTTTTTTGTATTCTTTATATATTTTCTCTTTTTTTATTGCTCTAATTTTTGCCTGAGTCTCCCTTTCGAGTTTTCAACTCACTGAGCCGCTGTAATTTTTGCTTAAGCCACCTTATTCAAGTTTTCAACTTAGCGAGCATGAACTAATTAATCTAGGCACAAAAAATGATAATTTTATTATGCTTTGGACCGTACCCAAAAATGGGTTGCCTACGTATCTCCATTTCACTTTTTACTCATCAATCAATTTTTCTTTTGGGAGAATCAGGTCCTCATAGTTCTATTCATACAATGCATCATGAAACAAGAATCACACAAAATATCTTTTTTAATTGGTCAAGATTACAAGGGATTGAAAATTCATTCCCATCCAGATCCATGAGTATGACACCTTCGCCGGACAAGATATTCTTGAGCACATATGGACCGAACCAGTTTGTCCTGAACTTCCCTCTCGGATCATGCACAGGAGCTCTGATTTCCTTAAGCACTAAGTTGCCTTCTTCAAGTCCTCTGTCAGTTACCCTTTTATTGAAATGTCGGGCTAGCCTTTGCTGATACTCTTAAATTTGGTAAAGTGCATCCACCCTCTTTTCATCAATAGCATTCAACTGGTCATGATATCCCTTGATCCACTCTGCCTCACTAAGTTGATTCTCTCGCATGACCCTTACAGAGCAGATCTGTACTTCAATTGGAAGGACCGCTTCCATCTTATACACCAAGGAATACAAAGTTGCCCCCGTTGCCATTTGAATGGAGGTCTGATACCCCCATAATGCAAATGGAAGGCGTTCATGCCAATTTCTATAATTGGTGATCATCTTTTGCATAATAGTTTTGATTGTTTTATTTTCTGCTTCAACTGCCCCATTGGTTTGAGGATGATAAGGAGAAGACCGATGATGCTGAATCTTTTCCTTTTCAAGCAGACTTATTACCTCCTTTTGAAAATGAGACCCATTGTCGGTGATGATCTCAAAAGGCAATCCAAACCGACAAATGATGTTAGTTTGGATAAAGGGTGCTACCTTTTTAGAATTTAACACTTGATAAGAGGTTGCTTCTACCCACTTCATGAAGTAATCTACCGCGACCAGAATGTACTCATAACCATTTGAGGATTTAGGACTGATGCGCCCTATGACATTAATGCCCCACGTAGCAAAAGGCCAGGGTGCTGCAGTCGGGTACAATGGAACAAGAGGTCCCTTTTGAAGCTTCACAAATATCTGGCGCTTGTGGCATTTCTAAACAAACTTAGCACAATCGTCATTCATTGTAAGCCAAAAATATCCCAAGTTTGTGATTTTCCTGGCCAATGAAAAACTATTCATGTACGGACCTTCTTCACCACTATGTACCCATTCTATGATCTACTGAGCTTCCTCCTCTGTTACACACATGAGGTGGATGTTAATCCAAGCTCTTATATACAACACATCACCATTTGGTATGAAATTACTACCCAATTGTCTAAGGGTCCTCTGGTCTGATTTGGATGACCCTTCCAGATACTGGTCTTTTTTCAGGAATTTGAATATGTCCCAATACCATGGCTTACCATCGGCTAATTGAATCTAAATGCATGTCGTAACATAACCCGATTGCCTTCGCACTTCAATGACCACGAGACGTACAATCTCATTACCTATCATGTCTATCATGGAGGCCAGTATCGCCAAAGCATCGGCAAACTGATCTTGGCTCGAGGTAGATAGTGGAAAGATAATTCATGAAAATTTTTTGCTAGATCAGTCACGCGTTGATAGTAAGGAACTAAACGCTTTTCTTTTATCTTCCATTTACCCAAAGCTTATGACACAATCAAATTAGAGTCCCTATAGACCTCTAGGTAATCAATCCTCATATTGGTGTCAACTTCTAAGCCACGTATGTAAGCTTCATATTCTACCTCATTGTTTGATACTTCAAAGCATAATTTAATGGTCGTGGGTAAATGATACCCATTTGGTGTGACAAGTACTATCCCGAGCCATAATGTTTGCTGTTAGCTGCTCCATCGAAGTATAACTTCCAAACTTTGGGTTCTAATTCCATGATGTCTTCATCGGGGAATTCAGGTTTAAATGGTTCATCATCTATTGGGGCAATATCTAATTGGTCAGCTATCACACTTCCTTTGATAGCTTCTTGGAATATACTTAAGATCAAAAGCTACTAGAATTGCCAACCTTCGGGCCATTTTACTATCAAGAACTGGCCTTTCCATAAGGAATTTCAAAGCGCTCTTGTCAGCAAGAACATGTGTGGTATATGAACCTAAATAATGTTGCAGCTTGTGGCATACCCAAACCAAGGCGAGGCACAACTACTTAATTTGATTGTACTTTAATTCGTGAGCAAACATGCGCTTACTCAAATAATAGATGACATTTTCTTTATGTGAATCTACAGCATTTTGAGCGAGCATCATCCCGCCTCTTTGGATACAGAAAGGTATAACAGCAAAGGTTTACTAGGTCTTGGTGGTTGCAGCATAGGAGGGTGTAACAGGTATTGCTTGATCCATTCAAAAGCTTGCTGACATTCATCATTCCACTCTTTGGAAGCCCCATTCTTTAACAATTTAAAGATGGGTCCACAAACATCAGGCAACTGAGAGATGAACCTACTAATGTACTGCAAATGTCCTAAAAATCCCCTGATTTCTTTTTCAGTCTTTAGAGCTGGCATCTCTAAAATGGCTTTTGATTTGGCTGGTCCACTTCTATCCCTTTCTTGCTCATTATATGGCCTAAGAACAAACCCGAGGACGCACCAAAAACACACTTAGCCGATTCAATTTCAGGTTGTACTGTCTCAACCTAAGAATGAAACGCCCTAATGTATCTGTGTGTCCTTCTGCTGTTTTGGATTTTATCACCATGTCATCAACATATACTTCCACATCCTTGTGAATCATATCATGAAAGATGGTTCTAGCCATTCTCTGATATGTCGCCCTAACATTTTTCAACCCAAAAGGTATGACCTTATAGCAATAGGTGCCCCACTCTATCACAAAAGCTGTCTTTTCCTTATCAGGTGGATAGACTTGTATTTGATTATAACCTGCATATAAATTAGTCAAGGAAACTACTTCAGATCCGACCATGCGGTCCACTAATAAGTCTATGTGAGGTAAAGAAAAGTCATCTTTTGGAAAGGCTTTGTTCAAATCCATGTAATCGACGCACATCCTTACTTTCCCATCCTTTTTGGGAACAGGCACTATATTGACTAGCCATGAAGGTAAGTGACAGGTTCAATGAAACCATTCTTCAATAACTTAGCAACTTCTTCTTTGATGTTGAGAGACCATTTTGCCTTCATCCTTCATAGCTTCTGTTTTACGGGCTTCACATCCTCATAGGTTGGAATCTTATAGACTGCTATGCTTGGATCGATACCCATCATGTCTTCAGGTTCCTAAGTGACACAGTTTAAAAATTCTTGAACTATTTTGAATAAAGAAGCTTTATCATAGAATGATGATGCAATGGATGTGATTTTCAATTTATCGTCTGTGCGAAAGTTAATTGATTCTTTTTTCTTTTTTCTTTGGATGTCACATTAAATTTGGATTCATCAAAAAGGAAGGAAGACTCAGAGAGATAAGAGGAAAATTGGAAACTTTTATTATTAACAAAAGTTTTATCCTCGTGGACTGCATTAAAATTGAAAGAAGGACTAGGGAGATCCTTTTTCGACTCTACAAAAGAAAAAGAAAAAATTGACTCAACATACTCCAACTCTGACTCTACTTCGGACTCGGATTCTGACTCGGACTCGGTTGGGAAGGAAAGTCTTTCATCAAGGTTGGGAAGCTTCTCAATGTGCCAGTTGTCTGGTGCAACCAAAGTAGGATGGATGAGCTTAGTAGGGTCTATTTCTACTTCACTTTCAATCATGAGGACTTGCTCAAAGAGAGTAGCCTCCATGTTTTCCTCCCAATCTTGCTCTAGAAAGTAGATGGGCTCGCAATCCTCCAAATTGAGCCTTTCCTCTTAGCCTGGGCTTTCTTTTTGGCTCTCATCTCAACCTTCTTCGGTACGCTTATAACCAAGTCCAAAAGGTGGGTTGACTACTGGATAATCCTTGAAATAGGTTATCCCCTATTGATTCCTCTCAAGACCTCCTTCTTGTTCAATGAATTTTATGGTGTCGAAGGAGAAACCAGACAAAGGGACAGTATTCAGCTCAGGCTGAATTCCCAAAATAGGAGTAGAGCTGGAAACCTCACTTTTTTCGTGTGTATTACCCTTAATGATGACTGCAGTAGTTCCATGAGGCATTTTGAGCTTTTGATGCAAGGAGGACAGAACAACCCTTGCCTTATGGATCCAAGGTCTTCCAAGGAGGAGGTAAAGCAAGCAGGCACATCAATCACTTGGAAGGGGATAGGAGTGGTTATAGGTCCGATTGTCACATTAAAAGTAGCCACACCCAGGACCTCTCTCTTTGTATTATCATATGCCCTCACAATTTGATCGGAGGGGGTGAAATCTGCAGCCCCAAGGCCCAAGCAACTTGCAACTTTCAATGGGCACACATTCAGAGTCGACCTATTATCAACCAAAACCATGGGGACTGTCTTCCCTTGGGTCATCACAGTTATATATAGAGCCTGGTTGTGATTTTTTCCTTCCTTTGGCAAATCATGATCAGTGAAAGAGATAGAAGCAACCTTGGTTGAGCTAGTGAGTGAGGTTACCAAGGTTTCAAGAGAAATGTCAATTGGGGCTTGACACTAATTCAACGCCCTGCAAAGAGGTTGGCGATGTGGGAAGGATGACTAGATGAGACTCCAAATGGAGATTTTGGCTTGGGTTTTCTTTAACTACTTGAGGATAGCATCCTCTTCAGGCTCATTGCTTATTTTCTCCGTATGAGGGGGAACATGCTAGATGGGTTGTCGTACCGATGAGTTCGGTTGATAGAGTCTACCACTTTTTGTTATTGCGTCTATCTCTTCCACAAAGTCATTAAGATCCAATACACAACAAAAATCATTATTTGATCTAATCAAGGAGATTAGATCCATTTCCATGTCGAAAGAGTGGAGGAAATTGACATTAACTTGGTGATTCGGAAGAGGGTTGATGGTGATGTAGGGTATTGCTTTTGGTGGAATGATATCACCATTATCCACCAAGTCTTGGATCTTATGTCTAAAGTTCTTGCATATTTTTGTTTTATGCCCTGCACTTTGATGATACTCACAATATTCATTCATATTCCATCTTTTGGGCAAAGGATCTAGGGGTGCCCTAGGGTCTAAAGGCTTCATCAAATTTGCCTATAATGCCTTTTTGTATACCATGACTAATGGCATACCCATATCAGTAAAAGACCTCCTTTTGAGTCTCATAGGAGGATGGTTGGAGATGGCAGCAACTTCCCTGCTTCTCTGATTGGAGGAAGTGTTGTGGGTGTTCTTCCTATACCTTGAACCGGAGGATTCTTCCTTGATTTGCCCATTCTGGATTAAATCATCTATCTTTGATGCTGTGGCAATAAGGGCTTTAAAGTTTGGCATATATTGGGTTTAGAGATAAGTTTGGTAACTTGGGAGGAGATTCTTGATAATTATATCAATTTGCTCCTGCTCGGTGGGCTTGTTCATCATTTGGGCTACTTTAGCCCTCTATCTAGTGAGGAAAGTATAGAAGGACTCTTTTTGTTGTTGCTCAGTGGTCTCTAAATCTCTTATAGTGATGTCTACCTCAATGTTATAATGATATTGCTTGACGAAAGCATTGCAAATATCATCCCATGTTTTCTTGAAATTGGTGTCCAATTTGACAAACCATCTCATTACCGCACCTGTGAGCGATTGTTGGAACAACTGAGCAAGGAGCTCATTGTCCACCCCCAACGGGTTCATAGCCCCCACATACATCTTTAAATGAGTTTTGGGGCAAGTAGTGCCATCAAATTTGTCCGTGCTAGGCATCTTAAACTTCGGAGGAACCCTAACATTTGGGAATAGAGTAAGTGAATCCACAACGATCAGATCCTCATGCTTTTTAATGTTTTTTAGAAGCCTTTCCATACCTTCAAATTTGTCCATCAATTTCTTAGTTTCTATCGAGTTGGAGTTCTCTCCTCCATGAAAAAGATTAGGGGAGGAGGATGGCTTAGGGTGACCGGTCAAATTAATAGTCTGTGGTGGAATGGTAGCTTCAGGAGCTCTCCCGTTATTTGTCAGATCAATAATAGGGTTTGGTGGAAGGGATGAATATGCATTAGGGGCATCAGCTTGGGGGGCATTTGTTCTTTGGCCCATCATTGTTTTCACCTCATTAAGGATGGATTGGCGCTATGTATCAAGGGCATGGTTTAGGGCAACCTGGAAGTTATCCTCTTGCTTTTTGAGTAGGTTAGTTAACATTGTCTCTATGGCCTCCATGCGAGGTGTTGTGCTTTCCGTTTGTACCTTCCAAAAAAACCATGCGGATTAGGTCATGGTGGTCCAAACAAAACCTAAACAAGGGTGGAAAAGTAAGGTTTGAAGGTTTTGTGGGTGGTTTAATGGGTTCAAAGTTTTGATCTTTGGTTTGACCATTGACTCATTGGTTCTTAGTCCACAAATGTATGAATGCATGGTCATGCATTGATGCATGTATGCATGAAGAAAATTGGTTTCATAATGACAGTTTAACATTATTATGGTTCATAGGCCCTAATGTCCAAGGTCCAATGTTCATTACATAAAGGCTAGGTGGTTTGGTTTAAGGGTACCCATCACACTAGAGCAGTGATATACCTAATCACATATGAAACAATGAGTTTCGTGTGGGTTCAACAGTACTACTGCTCATTACACTTCAAAAGGATTAAAGATTCATCATGGGGTGGATGCTTTTACTATCTCCCAACATACTCAAAGAGAGTTGTCCGATTAATGCTACTCGCTATCCAAAGGTTGAATTTCGTAACTGGTGATTTAGTGATGCATGAAAATCAAGGTTAAACTAAAAGCCAAGTAAAAAGTCACTTTTGAAAATATTTTCAACCAATTGGTAGTCCTCTTTAACTTTTGAAAAAGTTTGTCCCCAATAGAGTCGCCAGTTGTGAGGCCTCGCCCGAGCACCTCGTTCGGGTCAGCTTTAAAAGGGATCGGAATGCTCATTTGGGATAATTTCTCACAAAGGAGACGACCTTAGCGATTTTTATTTGAAAATGATTTTGATTTTGAAGTCGCCACCTTAAGTTATTTTTATTGGGAAAATTTAAGGTAAAAGCCCATTTTGACTCCAATTTTATCCCGAAGGAATAAAAAGTACACTAGTATTTGAAACCAAAAAGGATTCAGGGACTAGGTTTTCGGTTGAACTTGGCTTTTAATTTTAACCTTTATTTAAAATGATTTTCATGAACAATTAAAGAATGACATATAAGATGCATGAGTAAGTAAATAAATGGATGAACAACTGAAATGTAAGCAATCAAGTAAAACAATCAAAAGAAAGTGTTAAAAGTAAATTATTACAACTCAAAATCCCAAAATAGGGGATATCAACTCTATCCCATATAGGTTCTAGGCTGATCACACATTCCCCAAAGAATACATTCAACAAATAAAATAAAGCAAATAATCAAAGAAAAAGAGATGGTTTTTGTCTTTTTTGGATTTGAAGCTTTTATACAGCTTGCCTGCATATCCCGTTGAATGGGAGTCAACACCCACGCAGTTC
>CANXYC010555938.1:0-10752 GCA_948193065.1 Aleurites moluccanus | reverse complement strand
TTACTTTTAATTTTTTGAATTTTTTCATTCTATAATTTTTTTGTTTTAATTTTTTTATATACATATATATATATATGAATTACATGAACTTCTCTAATTATCTTCATTACTTGAATATCTCTTCCATTGACTCTTGATTATTGATATAGAATCTTAAATGTGATTATTTGTTATATGGCTACTCTGTGTGAATCCCACTAATACAATGATATGATTATGACAGAAAGGCCCACTGATGGGGTAGGGTTTACTACATCATCATTGTACACAATAAGTATTATATGCGGACCCTAGCTAGGAGGGGGTAAGGTCATGGCCATAAGATCTAATCAACCTTATGCTCAAATTGATTGATTGCTACTGAAATATGTAGCTTTTCTATGTGGATTATATGGACCCAAAATTTTGTCATACTTCTTACTATTATTATTGACTCATTGATTCAATGAGAAATGACCTATGTATTCCATATTTCTTTATTGGCATCATCTCTATCTATTTATTATTAACCAATATTCTCAAATATATCTTGTTAGCCTTTCTTTATTATTAAAAAGAATTGACTTTATAAGCATGATATATGTATTTTGCTCACTGAGTTATACTCACCCTATAGTGGTTTATAATTTTTACAAGGATGAGATAGAGAAGGCTAATTCGAAGTCAATTTCTTTTCCGACTTAGGACGTCAAGTACATTGAGGTAGCATTTTATTCACTAAAGGTCAAAAGTGTCAACTCTTATAGTTTCATGGTACTGCGTATAATTAGGTAATTAAGTAAAGTAATTGATATTTAAGTGATTTGTTATTAAAGTTTAGTAATGAATGACTATAATGTGTAATGCTTAATAATAATGATAGTAAAGTGATAAAGACAGTGATATTGAAATAGCTAAAATGAAATTCACATCTTTTAAAAGAGATTTTAGAAGTGTCATGTATGTCTGTGTAAACTGTGAAGTTGAGGGTATAAGGATGAAAAATTATTAGGAGTGTAAAAAATAATTTTTGTGCAGGTTGTATAATTTTTTTAAAGACCGATGTTGGGCCGGGAATAAGGTTAAAATTAAAAAGGAAACTATGACAAAATTTCTGAAAAATTTACAGGTAAATAATGGAATTTGAATCTTAAATAATGAGTTAAGAATGAATAATTGATATCTGGATTGTTAATGAATTCTATGGGTTTCCGGTGAGTTTAGATATACTAGTGCCCTAGGACCGTCATGGCCCAAAAGTATAATACCCTATAAAATCCTATCATATTTATATGATTAAAATTCTCAGTATGTGGTTTGAAATTATCAAAATGACTGAAGATAATTTTAGAAACTCAGTTAGAGCGAAAACAAAAAAATTTTTCGAAAAATATCGGTGTCGATATCGCTGCCGCAAAAATAGCAGTCCAGTCGACAGATGAATTTTTGATTTTGACTAGAGAGTAAATGATTATGTATATGCATGTGTAAATACAGTAAAAAGAAAGAGGTAAAAAATATTTAGGAACACTAAAAAAGTAAGCAATGACAAAACTGTAAATAAATAGAAATTTAGGGGTATAGTGAAATTTGGACTGTCTGAGTTTCAGAATGGCTCTGAATTCTGAAACTATTTTATTTATAAAGTATAAATAAAAATAAGATATTTGAATATTCACTTTGAAATCCAAATCCCGACGGAATCGTCAGAATCAATTACAGAAGGAAATATGGCAAAAGCACAATTTAAGGAAAGTTTAAGGACCAAAGTAAAATTTGCCAAATGTGACTTACTATATAAGCCACACTTAGCAAATTTTTGTTCTTCATTTTCTTCTTCTTGTCCGAAAATTCCATTTCCATTTCCCATCCATTTTCCTTTAATTTTGTTAAGAAAAATCAACGGAAACTTGATTCAAACCTTGAATCTTCAATCCTCCATCCATTTGCAACCTTGGAGAATAAAAAATTTTCAAAAACAAAGTACTTGAGAATTTCGGCCAAAGCATCATTTTGAGGTAAATTGATGTTTTATTTTATTTTATGTTTGATTTAGGGTTATTAGATGTTAGTTAGATTGGGTAATGTGTTTAATTACATTAATTGATGCATATAGCATTTTTGCCCAATTTTCAAATCCTAAATGTAAGTTGTAAGAGATGATTTGTTGAAATTGGATTAGTATGTGTAAATTGAGTGTAGAATAAGTTAATTGGAAGTTAATTGATGAATATTTTATGGTTGAATTGTTGTAGAAATTTCAATTGAAGAAAATTGCACATTTTACCTACTTTGAGGCATTTGAAGGAATTGATGGCAAACCAATTTTGCTAGCTGATTTGGAGTGTTAGGTGAGTCATTTATGCATCAAATTACATGCCTAATGTAATAAAATGTTGATTGGAATTCTCCCTTGGAATCCCACTTTTGGTTGAACCCTAATTGCCATTGTTGCCCTAGTTTTTGGCTTGTTTTTCCTATGCCAATTTGATCCATTTAATGTTGTTTATTGATGAGTATATAATGCCTATGGAATTGCTTATAATGTGTGTTGTTTCTGATAATTGGGGCAATGTCAATGTTGCACCAAAACCTTGCAAAAAGTGTCATTTCATTGTTGCATTCAATGTGTTCGATATGCCTAGCTCAAAAATCCATAGGCCAACCATTTGAATGACATCGCTGCCAGTGACAATGGCATGTCAATTGTGTCAACTTTTTATCCGTAAATGACCAACTTATTTTGATCCCATTGTTGGTTGCTAGACCTTTGGTCAATGTATAATCAATTGTTATTAATATCTTATTCATTCAATTGCTCCTTGAATTGATGATGAGTTATTGATAATTGGTGATGCCATTATTGTGAAATGATATCTATTGAAGTGTTCCTTGTTTCTATTGATTTCGATGTGATTTGACAGAGCTGCCGTCCCGATATGGTAGTGAGTACATGCTGTCGGCATGCCTTAACTGGGAAGGATTATCAGTCCTAGTCATAAGACATGATCTGTCTTATGTTTATTGATATGAGATTGATTTGTGCTTGACACATATCTATGTGTTTCATAGCCATATATTTGTCATTATCTATCTTATCCATGTTATGTATTCTTCATTGATGTGATTGTTGACTTACAGTCATATTATGTACTTGATTCTGCATCCAGAGATTTTGAACAGATTGATTCATTTACTTCATATGCCTATTGTTTATTGATATTTCATTATCTATTTATTGGTCGATTCATATTAGATTCATTGAGTATTATATATACTCACCCTCTCACTATTTCCTATCTTCAGGTACAGAGTAGGAGAAAGATTCATGGCTTTTATTCCTTTAAGGAATTCTGCAGTCTGACATAGATAGTGTAACTATTTAACACTTTATTATTTTATATGTGTAATAGAAGCTCCATAGGTATTGTATAATGGTATAGACAGATTATATATATAAGTGAATGGAATATTTTGGAGTATAAATGTATATATGTTTATGATGATGGTAATTACAGAAGGTAATAGAATGAATGACAGAGTAACAAAATAAATAGTGCTTATGTGAGTGTATGATAATAGATGTTTCCACTGCGATATATATATATACTATGAGACTGTATTGATGTGATGATGGGTTCTACGAGTGCCGATCGCCTCTAGCATCCCTCGTACCCTACCATCGTGGGTCGCTAGATTGGGTCGTGACAAAGGTGGTATCAGAGCATAGTTTATAGATATCAGAGCTCTGGGTTACAAACATCAAACCATAGGTTACAAAGGAATAGTAACTAAGTACAGTATGCATTGAGTTAAGTGAACCATGGATTATAGGAATTCTTGTATCATTGTGAGGCCTCGCCCAAGCACCGCCCATCTTAGGGAGATCGAGATGATTTCTCACGGAGGAAGACGACCTTAGCACCTTTTATTTGAAAGTGATTTTTGATGTTTTGAAGTCGCCACCTTAAGTTATTTTTATTGAAAAATTTTAAGTTAAAAACCCAATATTACTCCAATTTTATCCCAAAAGAAAATACGTGCACTAGTCTTTGAAACCAAAGAGGATTCGGGAACTAGGTTTTCGGTTTAAACTTGGCTTCTAATTTTAACGTTGATTTAAAGCATTTTCATGTACATTTTTAAGGATGAGATGTAAAGATGTATGAATAAGTAAGTGAATGGATGAAAGCGATAAAGCAGTTTAGAGAGCGATAAATTAAATTATTACAATTCAGGAATCCCAAATTAAGGGATATTAACTCTAGCCCTTATGGGTTTTAGGCTGATCACACATTCCCCAAACAATACTTTGAATAAAGCAATTAATAGAAAAGAGATGGTTTTTAACATCTTTGGGTTTGAAGCTCTTAGATAGCTTGCCTGCATATCCCGTTGAATGGGAATTAAAACCCATGCAGTTTTCCCTTCTTGCGAAGAAGGGTTGATTTCATGCCCAACTTATCATGTTTTGGTTCTTTATTTTGATGCTCTATCAAAATAAAGGAGAGTTAGGAAATGATACTTGCTCCCTTGCTCTTTGGAAAGGCGGCGGTCTGATTGCTAGCCCGAATCGAAATTCCATCTTGGATCGGTGGTTAGATTGATGGTCGGATTGCCTTTTACTTGACAATTCGCTCTTTTGGAGGAGGCGATCGGATTGTACGCCCAAATCAGAATTCCACCTTAGATCGGCGATTGGATTGATGGTCGGATTACCTTTTACCTGACAATTCGCTCTTTAGGAGGCGGCGGTTGGATTGCATGCCCAGATAGGAATTTCATCTTGGTTCGGTGGTTGGATTGTCTTTTATCTGCTCCCTTGCTCTTTGGGAGGCGGCGGTCTGATTGCACGCCCGGATCGGAATTCCACCTTGGATCATTGGTTGGATTGTCTTTTATCTGCTTCCTTGCTCTTTGGGAGGCGGTGGTTTGCTTGCACGCCCGGATTGGAATTCCACCTTAGATCAGTGGTTGGATTCTCTTTTATCTGATAATTCAAAAGAAATCAAGTAAACCAACAGAGTGATTTTATATTAAAAATGATTTTGAGGCTCCACACACCCCGGATTTGGTCCTTCTTTAGTTCAAAAAGAACTAAAGAAAATGGGCTCCACACGCCTTGAATTGATTATTCTTTAAACTCAAAGAGAGTTAAAGAAATAAGAAGAAATCGATGTATGAGAGAGAATAGAAGAAATTCGAGAAGGAAAATTCGACTTCAAGTGATTTCAGGGTGTAAATTATGAAGGAGAGGGGCTTGTATTTATAAGCATAGGGGCTGCCACCGGGAGAGGGGGGCGGCGGTACCGCCCCTCAAGGAGGGCGGCAGCACCTTGGGTGCCTGGCGGTTCTACCGAGGGTGGCAGCTCAGGTCCAGCTTCGGTCTTACGCATTTCTGAGTCCGTCCGAGCGCAGGTTTGGTTCCAATGAGTGCCGGTCGGCTTGGCACAAGTCCGAAGGGTGTAAAAAATAAGTGTTCACAGCTGCCCCTCAACATGGTTGCTTTTCTAGAAAAGTAATCATGATGATAGTGGACACAGGCTACCATTATAAGGTAAAGATATCCTAAGGCTATCCTAGGAAGGGTATGGAGAGGTGCTCTTAAGGCTTCCCCTAAAAAGGTCGAAAAAGATCCTAAAACTACCTTTAGGATGGTCTAAAAAACTTCTAAGGCTATCCTTATGATGGTCTGAAATGCTTCTAAAGCTACCCTTAGGATGGTTTAACTTTAGAAAATGAGAGGCCTAACTCTGCTATAGGTCTCAGAATGAGGGATCCTAACTCTCTGCTAGGGTTATAAGAATGTTGTTCTAAAGATGATATTGGTGTTATGCTAAGCACAGAGGATGAATGCTCAAGAGTCCATCTTGGATGACAGACGTGATGTAGGTGAACTGGGTTGTTCTTGTCTACTTGGAATAAAAGAAATGCATTCTGATCGCATCTTGCAGGGTCTAGAGGTGAGATGGAAAATAGATTTTTTGATTTCAGACATCTTTCAAAATGAAATTGGATGAAAATGGATTTTCACTTTCAAACATTTTTCAAAATGAAATTAAATGGAAAATGGATTTTGATTTTCAAACATCTTTCAGAATGAAATCAGATGGAAAAATGGATTTTGATTTTCAAACATCTATCTTAATGAAATCAGATGGAAAAATGGATTTTGATTTTCAAACATCTTTCAGAATGAAATCGGGTGGAAAATAGATTTTGATTTCAGACTTTTTTCATAATGAAATCGGGTAGAAAATGGATTTTAATTTCAGATATTTTTTAGAATGAAATCAGGTGAAAAATGGATTTTGATTTTAGACATTTTTCAGAATGAAATTGGATGAAATGGATTTTGACTTTCAAACATTTTTCAGAATGAAATTGGATGGAAAAGGGATTTTGATTTCAAACATCTTTCAGAATGAAATCAGATGAAAAATGGATTTTGATTTCAAACATCTTTTAGAATGAAATCGGATGAAAAATGGATTTTGATTTCAAATATCTTTCAGAATGAAATCAAATAGAAAATGGATTTTGATTTCAAACATCTTTCAGAATGAAATCGGATGGAAAATAGATTTTGATTTCAAATATCTTTCAGAATGAAATCGGATGGAAAATGGATTTTGATTTCAAACATCTTTCATAATGAAATCGGATGAAAATGGATTTTGATTTCAAACATTTTTCAGAATGAAATCGGGTGAAAAAAAGATTTTAATTTCAAATATTTTTCAGAATGAAATCAGGTGAAAAATGGATTTTGATTTCAGACATTTTCAAAATGAAATTGGGTGAAAAATGGATTTTGATTTCATCAAGGGCTGCTTGGGCTCAAAATAATTTTTGGTTTGCCAAAGGCTACTTGGGCTTAAAATGATTTTTGGTTTACCAAGGGCTACTTGGATTTAAAATGATTTTTGGTTTGCCAAGGCCTTCTTGGGCTTAAAATGATTTTTGGTTCGCCAAGGCCTACTTGGGCTTAAAATGATTTTTGGTTTTCCAAGACTTGCTTGGGCTTAAAATAATGTTTGGTTTGTCAATGCTTACTTGGGCTTAAAATGATTTTTGGGTTGCCAAGAGCTACTTGGGCTTAAAATGATTTTTGGGTTGCCATGGGCTACTTGGGCTTAAAATGATTTTTGGTTCCCCAAGGCTTGCTTAGGCTTAAAATGATTTTTGGTTCACCAAGGCATGCTTGGGCTTAAAATGATTTTTGGTTCGCCAAGGCATGCTTGGGCTTAAAATGATTTTTGGTTCGCCAAAGCCTGCTTGGGTTTAAAATAATTTTTGGTTCGCCAAGGCCTGCTTGGGCTTAAAATAATTTTTGGTTTGCCAAGGCCTGCTTGGGCTTAAAATGATTTTTGAATTGCCAAGGCCTGCTTGGGCTTAAAATGATTGTTGGTTTGCCAAGGCCTGCTTGGGTTTAAAATGATTTTTGGTTCGCCAAGGGCTGCTTGGGCTTAAAATGATTTTTGGTTCGCCAAGAGCTGCTTGGGCTTAAAATGATTTTTGGTTCGCCAAGGGCTTGCTTGGGCTTAAAATGATTTTTGATTCGCCAAGGGCTGCTTGGGCTTAAAATATTTTTGATTCGCCAAGGGCTGCTTGGGCTTAAAATGATTTTTGGTTTGCCAAGGGCTGCTTGGGCTTAAAATGATTTTTGGTTTGCCAAGGGCTGCTTGGGCTTAAAATGATTTTTGGTTTGCCAGGGACTGTTTGGGTTTAAAATGATCTTTGGTTTGCCAGGGGCTGCTTGGGCTTAAAATAATTTTTGGCTTGCCAAGGCTTGCTTGGGCTTAAAATAATTTTTTGCTTGCCAAGAGCTGCTTGGGCTTAAAATGATTTTTGTTTTGCCAAAGGTTGCTTGGACTTAAAATGATTTTTGATTTGCCAAGAGCTGCTTGGGCTTAAAATGATTTTTATCTTTTCAAGTCCAAAATTAAATGAGTGTGACTTTAATGATATGTGACTTATGAACCTTTGAGTTGAAGGAAATGATGCATGGCTTAAGAGATTTTCCAAAATCTGAGGAAATAATGCAATTTAGGATGCCTTAAATTGAAAAGAATTTAATGAGATGCAATGCCCTAACTCTATGCTAGGCTAGAAGTGAAAACCTAAGCTCTTTAGGCAATCAATTTTTTTTTTCAAAAGAGCAAACCTAATTTGGTTCTAGTTTGGAAAATGCAATTACCCTTGGAGGGTTCAATGAGCTTTGATTGACATTAATTAAGACTCTGAATTTGTATGTGCATCCTATTTCTAATGCATGTTTTGACAAATTTAATACCTTGAACTAGTGAAAGGCTGATATGCATTATAAGGTGATAATTTATGAGAAATGTCAGATTGATGATTGAAATTTTAGTAGGATACCACACTTTTTGAAGGAAGGTGACTTGGTCATTTTGTTGGTCATCGAGGGAGAGATTAAGGGCGTTGATCTTAGATCAAAGGTTGCATCAGGTTTGATCAAATGGTGACATTTTGGCTGATCTGGAATCTTGGATTTGAATAGGGTTTGATCTTGGATCAAAGGGTAAGTTTAACACTTGATCTTGGATCAAAGGTTGAGACGATGGTTGGTCTTGGATCATGGATTTGAATAGGGTTTGGACTAAAGGTTGCACTTGGGTTCATGTGGAGATGACCCATTTTTTGGGAACTGTGATTCGAAGAGATGGCCTACTTTTGAGGAATGATGACTTAAATCACTTTGGTGGTCATTACAGTTTGAGAGGGAGTTGGCAATTTGTTAGGTAGTGACCATGGTGAGGTGAGGTTTTGAATCCACATTCAGTTTTGACCAAGTGTGCTGGATTGAGGATGATATCGTGCTCAGTATTGGTTCAAAGATTAACTTGGAAGGCTAAAGTCATGTATGCCTTGTCAGAATGGTTTTGGACTCCTAAAGGTCAAATATGTGAGTTGGTCCTATCGGTTCGATTTTGGACACCTAATGGAAGGCTTTGTGGATTGGTTTTAATTTGGACTGAAGGATTGGCTTTGAGAGTTTATCTGCTTGGTCCTTACCAAAGATGACTTTGTTCAATGAGGTTTATGGAAGATGAATTTGTGGTTGGCTCTATCTCAGGCTAGAGGCTTTTCAAATGGGTTCAAACCTTCAAAAAGATAACTTGGCTGCTTAGGCTCATGGACCTTGATTTGTGATCTACTTTTGATTCCATACCTGACCCAACTTCAAAAGGGCTAATAGGTTTTAAATATGATAATGAGGGCTTGGCTATTCAGACGATCCAAAGATCACTTGAAAATTTTGACTTTGGTTTCACTGATGAAGATTAGATGAATCTGAACACTTTTTGCTCAAACCATTGAATCCTTTCTGCTTTGTCCCTTGAGCTTGGACTTGCTTTTGGGAAATGGGAGGTTTTATGAGTTTGTCTTTATGGGAAAAAACAAGCTGAGCTATTCCTACTGTTTGAGATTGAAAAGATTCTTGGGGCTGACACTTTGTCGGTTTGGACCGGTAGGACTGACACACAGGTCAACGACTTGATTGACGCTTTGTCGGTTGGATTACTTGGAACTAACACACGGGTCAAATGACTGTCACGACCCAACCTGGGAGCCGTGACGGTCCTAGAGTATGGGTGTTGCCTAAGCTACCAGTACCAGGAAGAACCCACATAACTATATGATATGGCAACAATACATTAAATCAGCTTAAATAGTATAATGATGCTACTGAAATTTCGACAGCATCTCCTCTAAAATATGACTATGCCCAACTATAAAACAAATGCAAATAAGCATTTCCAATATTCTTTATCATCAATACTCATATCTTTCTCATCAATGATCCTTCTGGATCTCCAATAACAACTCAATATATATATCTGTATATCAAACTATATCCATACATAGCACAATATATATATGTAAAACCTTAGAAATACAATCACATATATATACATGACATTCCTTATATTACAGTACCATAGAACCTCTATACTGTACAATATTTACATATATACTTTTAAGACTGGATTATTACATGATACAAGTAGTACTATTCCAAGGCGAGGATAGAAGGTGCCAATGGAATTCGAGCTTCACTGTAGTCCTGAAAAATATAAACCACTAAGGGGGTAAGTATAAAAATACTCAGTGAATCCATATGTATAAAAATGCAGTAGATGTTCATAATACCATGGTTGCTCATATATGGCTTGTTGAATCAATATAAGGTAACCAATAAAGAATGAGACAAGAATCCATAATAATATCCAGTGGTAATTATCAATATAAATATCCATATATATATAGTGTACGAGTCAACACACATATGATATAACAGGATTGGGTTCAGAAATAAGTGTAATCGTATTATCTGTAATATGCACTATAATAATGTGCATAAATCACTACACGCAAAGGGGATCAGTGTCACGACCCGACCCCAATTGGGCACGTGACCGGCACTAGGGAATGGGAAAGCATAAAGCTTCCGGAACCCGTAGTAAGCCTGACTTACCACTGAACAATAAAACCTGACATGAAAAATAACAATGTGGAGTTTTAAAGATTTAATACAGTGAATATAAAATAATGACATAGTAAATTAAATAATTTTACTGCCTAAGAATTAAGAGGCATGAATACTTAACTTAAAAATTTAAATCTCTTTAAGCTCGACCCAGAACCTGGAAAAATATTTGAACAGGGGTGAGCGTTCGACTCAATGAGCTGATATAAATTAATTTAACATGCAGGTCATTTATTTAATCTACATGAAATGCCACA
>CANXYC010555645.1:0-10082 GCA_948193065.1 Aleurites moluccanus | reverse complement strand
TATATATATGTATGTATATATATACATATATATATATATATATATATATATGTATATATATACATATATATATATATATATATATATGTATATATATACATATAGATATATATATATATATATACATATAGATATGTATATATATATATGTATATATATATATATGTATATATATACATATATATATATATACATATATACATATATATATATATATATACATATATATATATATATATATATATCATTAAAGAATTTCCTCTTGTTCCTTACCGATCAAAAAATACTTCCCACATCACTAAGGAACAAGGGTAACCCAATCATAACAATTTAGTCATAAAATATTATCATCCTCCACCTCTAACTACGGAGCTCTGGAGTATACTCCCAATACATACAGTACCATAAGACAATTCCATAAATATGTATATATCAAAATGATTACAGTGGAGACTTCTTGGAGGAATGAATCAAGAAGCTCGATCTTCTATATTAGCTTCCTCATGAGCTAAACTATCACCTGAAATACATAGAAAAGGAGTGAGCCTTCAACTCAGTAAAATATGAACATGTAATATAAAAGAAATACATCAATCCAAAGGAAAGGTCAATCCAAAGAACATGGTTAAGAAAAATATCAAATGGTTAGGCTTACAAGAACAGAAGTGCTCACAATCGAATAGCACTATCAAATTACATGGTAGAACTACAGAGTGCATCATTAGCCTTGCTACCAATCACAACAGAGCGCATCGGTAGTCCTTGCTACCTTATCACAAACGCATGCTTGGCCAGCCATAAGCCTAAAGCTCATGGTCCCCTCTAGGTGGAACACTGATAAAAACCCTATTAGCTAAGTTCCCAAAGTGCACAATGGACCAATGAATTTACTCTCATTGGGAAGAGCATTCTATCCATAGGGTCATACGGTTGCAATCTCACAAGAAACATATTGGTCACAAGACCATCAACATATAACATAAATTCAGTCAAGTAACAAATAGGTTCATATGAACTTGGTCCAAGGAAAAGTGACCAAGTCATTTACAAAATAAATATAGTCATCACATGAAATAATTATCATTTATTTGAGAATATCATGGGAACTTTATTTAATAGGTCAATAATACAATGGCATATTGGTGAACATTAGTAAGGATTGGACAAATCATTTCAAAGAAACAATATGCATATGCAATGTTCATACTTACCTTTACCCAAATTTATCCTTGAATTTCCTTTAATAGTTTGCTCAAACAATAATCTCCTCAAATTCCTTGGTTCTCTTCTCCTATGAAATTTCCCCAAATATTCAAAATTAGGGTTTTCTTTAATCAATAATACTCAATATGATTTCTTAAATTTAACCATCTTATAATTTCTATTTTTAATTCCCAACATCAATTTAATTCATCTCTTAAAGAAAAATCCGAATTTAATTTTGAAATTCTGTTCACATTACTATTCATGACAGCCCATAAAATTTTGATTTCTCCCACAATAATTACCATTAATAGCCTCAAAATGCTTGTAATAAATCCTATCTACCCATAATTAACTATTCTAACTACCAAAGTTTATTAATCTAATAAGAAAATGACATTTGAAGGAAATTTACCTTATTTCTCCAAAACTGATTTCCTTAAGAAAATTTGCTTGAAACTGAAGATTGATGCCTTAGAATATGATAATCTAATGATTTAATGCATTAATTTTGAATATTAATGCATTAGAAAATAAATGAAACAAATCTAAGAAGAACAGAAGAAGAACGAAGAAAAGAGGAAGAAAAATTGTAAAGAAAATCGCTACTGGGCACTGGTTAAATAGGCTACTGCCTCAAAATTTCCGCTCGCCAACCCGCCTTGGTAATGCTACTTCGCATAAGCCATCTCGCAATTGCCACTTCGCCAATCCACTCCGGCAATGCCACTTCGCCAATCCCACTTCGCATATGTCACCTTGCATATGTCACCTCGCTAAAATCTCTTCGCGAACTCCACTTCGCATATGCCACCTCGACAATGCCTCTTCGCCAAACTCGCCTCGCCTAACTCCACTTCGCATATGCCACCTTGGTAATGAATCTTCACCAAACTCGCCTCCTTGCATTTTTCGGCTCTCAAATGCCACCACGCATTTGCCGGCTCGCATTGCCACTTAGCATTGCTGGCTCGCAAATACCAGATTTTGCCGAGCTGGAACCCTTTCTCGACAACTTATATTAAACTAGCTTGCAAATGAGCTATAAATATCCAAACTTCCTGATTCTTTTTGTCACTTGAAATAGATAGTCAGGGGTCCAACATATCCAAATTTCAAATCAGAAAGATATCTACACAGACCATGGTGAATTTCTAAAATTCACCCTGACTTTACTGCCTAACTCATCCGAACAGGTCTGAGTAATTCAACTCTATACTAAGTTATACTTATCCAAATCTCTTGAAATTTTACATCCAATATCATAACACATAAATTAACATTTCTCATGTTTATGCTTTTGGCTCATTCAGCCTCAATAATTCCCAACAAAATTAAACATTCTCAGATTCTTGCAGAAAATAATGAACCAGACAAGTTCTGGTCAAGGAGGTATAACTCTTCACACACATAAAATTTTACAGAACCATTTTACAAAATTAAAGATGAAATATACATCTACAACTTTTATGTTTTAAACTTTATCAAATTATTTCTTTAAAATCATGGTATCAGCCTCACAAAAATCCTCCCTGCAACCAGAAATTCTGAATTTCATAGAATACTTCTATATCCTAAATTAATTAAACAAATATATAATTATTAAAATAACAAAAATGGCAGATATTACATTATTCCCCCCTTAGATAAATTCAACCTCGAATTTATAAATAACCTACCTTAAACTTGAAATAAATAGGGATACTTGTCTTGTATGCTTTGCTCACTTTCCAAGTACACTCTTCCATGGCTTGATTTCTCCATAGGACCTTAATCATCGGTATGTCTTTATTCCTTAGCTTTTTAACCATTCGATCCACAATTGAAATTGAAATTTCTTCGTATGTCAAATCTGGTTGGAGATCCACTTACAAAACTTGTAGCACATGAGAAGGGTCGGCAACATACTTTCGAGGCATCGATACGTGAAATACCGAATGCACATTTTTCATGCTAGGCGGTAAAGCCAACTTGTATGAAACTTCTCCAACTTTGCTTACAATTTCAAAGGGTCCAATAAATCATGGAGATAGCTTGCCTCTCTTGTCAAACCGTAGAACTCCTTTCATTGGAGAGATCTTTAGAAATACAAGATCTCCAATGGAAAACTGAAGATCTTTCCTCTTTCGGTCGGCATAGCTCTTTTGGAGACTAAAAGCTGTCTTTAATCTTTCTCGGATCAGTGAAACCTTTTCTGACTTATATCTTATCAACTTCGGTCCTTCGATATACTTTTCTCTAACCTTATCCCAACATAAGGGAGATCTGCATTTCTTGCCATACAAAGCTTCATAAGGAGACATCTGGATCGTGGAATGATAGCTGTTGTTGTAGGCAAACTCTATCAATGGTAAGTGAGCATCCTAATTTCCTCTAAAATCTAGAATGCACATCCTCAGCATGTCTTCTAGAATTTGGATGGTCCTCTCTGATTTCCCATCTGTTTGCGGATGGAAAGATGTGCTGAAATTAAGCTGTGTACCCAAGCATTCTTGTAATTTCTGCCAAAATCTCGAGGTGAACTGAGTACCTCTATCTGAGATAATCGAAACTGGAACTCCATAAAGTTTGACAATCTCATCAACATAAATCTGGGCATACTGAGAAGCCACATAAGTCGTCTTGACTGGCAAGAAATGAGCTGACTTGGTTAATCTATCCATAATGACCCATATTGAGTCATAACCCCTTGAAGTCCTTGGTAATCCAACCTCAAAATCCATAGTCACCGTCTCCTATTTCCATTTTGGCAAAGGTAATTCTTGGAGTAGCCCCGATGGTTTCTGATGCTCGAACTTGACTTGTTGACAAGTTAGACATTTGGCTACATATTCTGTGACATCTCTTTTCATTCCACTCCACCAATATGAATTTATAATGTCATGATACATCTTTGTTGCACCTGGATGCACATTATATTTGGCATGATGTGCTTCCTTAAGAATCATATCTCTCAAACCATTAACTGCTGGAACACATAACCTGCTACCATGTCTTAACATGCCATTAGTCACAGTAAATCCTGGAGCTTTTTCTAATCCCACATCATTCTTTATCTTCACCAACTGAAGGTCTTTGTCTTGAGCTTCTCTAATTTGATCAATGAGAACTGGATTGACTTGGAAATTTGCCAAAAGCACTCCTGAATTTTACAATTTCAAACTTATTCCCATATCCTGCAATATCTGCATTTCCCTTACTAATGATCTTCTACTCACTTGAATATGGGCTAAGCTTCCCAAAGACTTTCTAATTAATGCATCGGCTACAACATTAGCTTTCCCTGGATGATACAATATTTCACAGTCATAATCCTTAAGCAATTTGACCCACCTTCTTTGCCTAAGATTAAGATCTTTTTACTGGAATATATACTTCAAACTCTTATGATCTGTGAAAATCTCACATTTCTCTCCATACATGTAATGTCTCCATATCTTCAAGGCAAATATAACTGCAGCCATCTAAAGATCACAAGTTGGATAATTCACCTCATGATTCCTCAACTGTCTAGAAGCATAGGCTATCACCCTTCCATGCTGTATAAGCACACAACCAAGCCCTACTCTCGATGCATCACAATACACCGCATATCCTCCTTCACCTGACGACAAAGCTAAGATAGGTGGCGTGGTGAGACAAGTCTTTAACTTTTGGAAGCTCTCCTCACATGCATTTGACCATAGGAATTTAACTTGCTTCTGGGTGAGCTTGCTCAAAGGAGCTACAATCCTGGATAAGTCTTGGACAAACCTCCTATCAGCCTGCCAAACCTAAGAAACTTCTAACTTCTGAAACATTTATAGGTCTAGGCCAACCAAGAATTGAATCAACCTTTCTAGGATCAACTTCAATTCCTTCCTTGCTCACTATATGCCCCAAAAAGCCCACACTCTCAAGCCAGAATTCACACTTCAAAAATTTTGCAAACAACTGATGCTCTTTCAAAGTCTGCAACATAATCCTAAGGTGTTCCTCATGCTCTTCTTTACTTTTAGAATATACAAGAATATCATCAATAAACACAATGACAAACTTGTCCAAAAATGGCCTGAACACCCGATTCATCAAACCCATGAATGCAGCTGGTGCATTAGTCAATCCAAAAGGTAACACAAAGAACTCATAGTGTCCATATCTGGTCCGAAAAGCCGTCTTCGATACATCCTCATTCTGAATTCTCAACTAATGGTACCCCGACCTCAAGTCTATCTTGGAGAAATGACTTGCACCTTGCAACTGATCAAATAAATCATCTATTCTTGGCAAAGGATACTTATTCTTGATAGTTGCCTAATTGAGCTGTCTGTAATGTATGCATAGCCTTATAGAACTATCCTTCTTCTTTACAAAGAGTACAGGTGCACTCCATGGCGAACTGCTAGGCCTGATAAATTCTTTGTCAAGCAAATCTTGCAATTGAGTCTTCAACTCTCTCAATTCTACCGGTGCCATACGGTAGGGAGGGATAGAAATTAGACTCGTGCCAGGTATCAACTCTATACCGAACTCTATCTCTCTATCCGGTGGCAAACCAGGTAACTCTTCAGGAAATACACCTGGAAACTCGTTAACAACAGGAATCCGCTCTAAATCCTGCACTTCCTTTTGAGTATCTCTAACATAAGCCAAATATCTTTAGCATCCTCTCTTCATCAGTCTCTTCACCCTAAGGCTGATATCACATTATATGGTGTTTCGCTCCTTTCCCCTTGAAATTCAAACTCTTCACCTGAAGCTAACTTGAAAACTATCTTCTTTCTATTACAATTTATGGTAGCATAGCGCTTGGACAACCAATCCATGTCCAAAATCACATCAAGCTCCAACACAGGCAATTCAATCAAATCCACATCCAAACTTTTGCCACCTATACTAACTACACATGAGGGATAAAAATTTTGAACTTCAATCTCTTCCTCTAAAGAAGTAGAAACCACCAACACAGATTCAAGCAACTCACAGGGCACATGCAATTTCTTAGCAAAACATGATGACACAAAAGAATACGTAGCTCCCGAATCAAACAATACTCTAGCATTCAAGTCTTGGATCGGAAGAATACCTATAACAACAGTGTTAGATGCTTCGGCTTCGTGCTGTGCTAGAGCAAAAACTCTACCTCTACCTTTACCCATGGGAACTGACCCCGAAGCCTGAGCCACATGCTGACTTGTTTCTCTGCCAGCCTCTATAGTCCTGCCCACAATGCCTCTACATGAACCTTGCTGCTGACTAACACCTCTTTCCCTAGTCATCTAAACTGTGGCTTGAGAAGCCTGTGGCCTTCCTCCAATAGATGGTTGTGGACAATTCTTGAGAAAATGACCTTGCTGTCCACACCTAAAACATGCTCCTGAGGCATAACGATAAGGACCATTATGAAATTTTTCGCATGTAGAACATAAAGGTTTAGGAGCCCTAGGTGGTGCAAAGCTAGCTGAACCATGGCTGATCTAAGAAGTGGGTCCAGAAGTAGTCCGACTCTGCTGTGGCCTCTCTGAAGGTCCTCTATACCCACTCTTAGAAGCTGACTGAAGAGTCACCCCCATACTTTTCATTCCACTATCTTACTTAGAAGAAATGCCCGCTTTGAACTTCTTCTTCTCAACTCTTTCTGATCTAGCTTCCATCTCTCTATTCTCAATTATCCTAGCCTTGTCCACTAGCTTAGAATAGGAATCAAACTCAAGAACAGCTAGGAGTTTAAATAATGGAGCCACTAATCATCTGTGGAACCTTTGAATCCATACCGCTTCTGTAGGCACCAAAGCTAGAGCAAATTTGCTCAACTGACTGAACTTTCTAGCATACTCTAAAACACTCATATCAGGTATCTGAACCAATCTTTCAAATTCTAGAGATTTAGCTTCTCTCACACTTTCTGGAAGAAATTCATTCAACACTAGTTCCTTGAATCTCTCCCAAGATAGATCTTCATTTTCCCGAAGCATGCCAGAAATGCTTCTCTTGAACCAATATAATATTTTGCATTGGTTAGAATGTATGATTATTGATTGAGGCAGGTTTAGTTAGGGTTCTACAAGTTTATGGTGGCCTTATGCTTACCCTTGCCCTAGGACCGTCGCACCGGTGGTGCCGGGGTGTGACAACTGCTCACACCACACCTACCTCCTCTCCGAATCTTTTTTAGGGAGGAGATGAACCTATTACAACTGAGGTCCAAAAACTTATGGAGAATTTTAAGGTCATGGAAAGAACTCTCAAAAACATGAAAAGACATGACAATATGATAAACGTGGACTCTTTGGCCCTGTTCCCTAATGTCAGGCTTCTCTCTAAGTTCAAGATGCCTTCCATGTATAAATTTTATGGCACCACTTGCCCTAAAATCCACTTGATGTTATAAATGAGGGGCAATAAATCCTTTAGATATTAGGAACGAGCTCATTGCCCAGTTGTTTCAACAATCTTTAACTGGTGCCGCTGTTAGATAATTTGACAATGTGGATGTTAATTTTAAGTAGACTTGGGATGACATTTACAATATCTTTATCAAGTAAAATTACTATAATATAGAAGTGGATATTACTTAATGTGACCTTGAAACCACCAAACAGTAGTCTAAGGAATCCTTCTCTACCTTCCTGAACAAGTAGAGGTCAAAGGTTGCCTAAATGGCAAACTAACCCACTGAATAAGAACAAATAGACATCATTGTCAAGAACCTCCTACCAGTCTATAAAACTCACCTCCAAACATAATAATCCTTGACTTTAAAGCTCTTGTTACCACAACCCCCCAATATTAAGGACTTGATCCCAAATGGATAGATCAAGGATAAGTCCTCCACCTCTAGATCTCAATACCAAAGGAATCCCAATTACACTCCCTACCATACTACAAATAGCTCTGCTAAATAGAAAAGTGGAGAAGTAGCCATCATCTATACCCACTAACCCATGAGACTTGAGAGAAGATCATTCACAGATTTGGACCTCCCTCTCTCTATTGTTTACAAGAAAGCCCTAGAGGCCAAGCTAATCAAGCCTCTAAAGCCCAAATCACCACCAAAACCTGTATCCAAAAGCTGGAATATAAACGAATAGTATGAGTAACACTAGTCTAAGGGTCATAAAACCAGTGACTACAAGAACCTAAAGCATAAAATCTAAAATCTTATGGATAAATGAGACATTCTTCCCCTAAAGAGGCAACTAAACATTAACACTAACCCTCTCCCAAACCACTAATCCAATATCAATTTTATTTAATCCTCTGATCTCGAGTTTGATCCTGTCTCCTTGATTAGGTCAAACTCTAACAGTTGTTGTGTCTTCGACCTGAATGACTTTATGGAGCAAATTGACGCCATAACCAAAAGTGGTAGATTTACCTAACCACTGGCAACCCATCCAGCCATCATACACTATATATCTTATTCCCCCACAAACAGAAAAATCAAAGCCTCTAGTGAGCCTGATGAGGATGTTGTCCTCAAACAACTGAAAAAGTTCTAAGCCAACATTTCGATATGGAGCTTCATCCAATCATTCTACCCTCATCATCAAACTCTTTGCAAGGCCTTGAACCATTGTCAGGCTCCTATCGACATCTCCCCATAAACTCTGATTACTTCTCTCACTAACTTCACAAAAGCCATAGCCATCTCCTTCATTGACTGTGACCTACCAATAGGGGAAACAAGCCATAATAATTCTTTTTACATAATGGTCATCAACTGGGGCAAGATGGTACCCATGGTTTTGGTTGCTAACAGGTGCATCCTTAATGTTTACCCTTTGAAGGTGGCTAGTTGCTTAGGCTTAGAGGCTTCAGATTTCACCCCCTCCGATCAGATGGTGAAGGTATATGACAACACCAAGCAGGAAATAATAAGGGTAGCTACTTTGGACATGACTATCCGCTAGTCACCACTCCCATTCTATTCCAAGTTATAGATGTACCCGCCGACTTTAATACTCTCCTGGGTAGGCCTTGGATTTATCAGGCCAGAGCTATCCTGTCACAGCCTAACTTTAGACTATGACGGTCCTAGGGTATGGGTAATGCCTAAGCCACTAGTACCTCGAAGAACCCATGCTTAAACTTTTACATTCATAACTTAACCTGTGATACATTTTAGGTGATAATTTTTTTAAAACATCATATTATCAAACATTCTTGCAGAAAAACTAACAGAGTTTCCTTTGTAACTCTGACTTAAGCTATCTGCAAAACATAAGAATATACACTTCCAATATAACATACATCCCCTTATATCCTCCATTGATCTATTGCAACTCAAAATGCACTTCAATATTTTCATCCATATCATAAAACATATACATATCATCTCAAGCTCATATTTCATATATATGTACAATATATACATATCAATTTACCATTTGATCATTTTAACATTTTACTTAAGTCTATTCAAACCTCTATACATTATATACCAAGGAACTCTATACACAAGAGTGACCTCAATACATACATCTAATCCAAGGCTGGAGATGGTGTAGCCAATGGATGACTCCCTCACTGAGGTCCTGAAATCATATAACCACTGAAAGGGATGAGTATAACAATATGCTCAGTGAGTCATTCTATATATATGAGTATGCAATAATATTTATAACAATCACATCTATCCATTAATGATCAGTAAATAGAAATGCTGGTGATAGCATGATAAAATATATAGCATGGATCATAATGCATATAATATAATAGGAGCCTGTAACATGTCATATATCATACTGTAGCTTCATTTTATCACATCTCCCCCAATCAACCATGGCATAGGGAATATTCTTACCCTCTCTAGTAGAGGCCATAACATAAATCTGTGATCACAGCCAATGGTTTATTTCTACACTATCGAAGTAGTCCTGTTATAGCATATTATATGC